>JXTB01000334.1:112319-207408 GCA_002914805.1 Parasponia andersonii | reverse complement strand
TGACGGACCAGTAAACATGCCCTAAATGCAAAATAAATATACACGTAAAAGAAAGCAATTCTAGAGTGCAGAATCAAAGACAATGGGATAAGAAAGAGAAAGCATACGTTGTTTTAGACCCTACCTGAAAAAAAGTGCATTTAGGCAACCACAAAAGTGTAAAGTTTCTAGTAATGCAAGTACCTTAAAAGCACCAGAGACGAAATCAGATACCCGTCCTTCTTTCGCAAGGACTGACCCAAGGATACCTGATACGGCAAATACGCAAATCACCTAATTAACGAGAAATGTCTTTAAATAGGACATGGCTAAGCATTTGTAAATACAAAACTAAAATTGATAGGAACATACATCTTGATGGAAAAAAAAAAAACATAAAAATGGGTAAGAACTCAATTTGTGATGCGTAACCATAACGCATAGTAATGTTCAGCCACGAAAAATTTGCAAGTTACAGTTACTCTCACTCGGTAGATAAAACAGGTGTTTATTGCATTCATATTATTGCACACATAATTTTGAGAATGAAATAATTAATTCCAGTTTTCCAGCTAATCCAGGTGATAAGTTCAAAAGATTGAAAATTACTTTCGCGAAATGAAAGTCGATTAAATTCAAACATACAACAATCCCAAAAGCATATCACCAGCAATTAATTAATCTAACGCGCGCGCATACTGTTACCAAAAAGGATCTAGGGTTTATCTAAAACCCTAAACTTTCATCAACAAGTACAATTTCCCAATTACAAAAATAAATAAACCACAATTAACTTGTTTGAATAAACAAAGAACAAGAGCTTAATTAATCAAAGGGTGAAGTGATTAAGGACGAAGAATCAGGAGGTTCTGGGATTGTACGGACCTGCACCAACTAGAATTGTCAGCTTCCCCAGGGAGAGAGCCATGGGCTGCTACGAATATATATACAGCTATATATATATAAGGGTATATACCGTCTATATATACGCGTATATACTGTTAGGCGGAGCTGTACGGCATCGAAGCGTCTAAGAGAATCGCAATCGTTGGAGAAGAAAGGGTCTGGCTCCGACTCGGACTGAGTCACTCTAGTACGACAGAGAACTGAGTAAGAATCGAACGAGTTGTGGTAAGGCCAAAACAGCCGTATTGAGAGTTGAGATTGAGACCCCGTTTACAGAACAACCTTCGGCTAGTGTTGGGGAATATGCTTCCGCTTCTTACGTTATTACGTAAATACCCTTTTGTTTTTTGCCCTTTTCCTTTCGACGAATGCAAACGCATGTCGTTTATTATAATGGCGGAAAACGACATGCAAATAAGAGTGGAAGTATAAACGACACGTCGTTCAATTAGTGTTGAAATATATTATACGTAACTAACTGCATGTCGTTTATTGGTAAACAGTGTATGAACCATAACGTAATTAAAAAAATTAAGAACACGTCGTTGAATTAGTTTTACTTAGAAAACAAGAACACGTGCCATTCACTAGTTGAAAAACGACAGCGAAAATTAACAACGTCATTATATGCTAGTTGGTAGTTGGCACCTAATGCGACTACATGTTTAGCTGTGAACAAAATGACTGAATAAATTGGGTCCTACGATGACGAAATTTGGGACATTTTAAGTAAATGTGTTCATTTAAAAATGGTATAGCAAAATCATTGGTATATTAACGTGTATAGGCCAAGTTTGAAACACAGGATGAGGATAAGATTCAATGTCCAGCTCTATTGGGGTCCCAGACAAAATCTTTAAAAAGTGTATTTTCCTTTTAAAAAAAAAAAAGAAGTTACGAAAAAAAGTCAAGAGAATTTTGAGAACTTTTTGAGATTTCTTTTTCGTGATTGAACCAAATTTTTTGTTATCATCTTTTTCTTTCTTTTTTTTTAATTTATTTTTTCATAAATAATAAATAATGAAAACAAGTATACAACACAAAAATAATAAAAAGTAGTATAACTAATGTAAAATTCAAAAAATAATACTCAAGAAATTAACCAAAAAATGGTATTAAAGATATAATTTGGAGATCTTCGTACTCTTTCCATGGTCTAATATTTTCTTACCCCATTTATTTCGTTGCTCGTAAAAAACTTATCATGAGCACCTTTTTGATATTCAATCAATTTTTCTATTTTTTTTTCTTAAGGTTCTTATAACTGGTTCATATTTTCTATTAAATATTCTAGTTATTATTGATAATTATCTACGTAGAAGATAAACACCATAATAACAAAAATATAATATCTTACAAAGAACAACAATATTTAAAACTGAAAAATGTAATTACTAGTATAAATTTCACAATTAAAATTAACAGTATACTTACTAATGTAAATTTCACAAATCATAAATAAAATAAACAACAACAATTCAAGACTGATTTTAGAACTATAATAAAAAAGTCAGACTCAATTGATATGCTTTTGCATTTGAAAAATAATGATAGAATTTGAAAGAAATTTTGAGAGAATCCAAGAATGAGAAAAATGAGTAATAGAGGGAGTTTGAATTGTTGGTCAGCTAGCTAAAGCCTAAATATGATTGAGGCTCTGATGTCATGTTCTCTCTTATTTTTTGTAAGTGTTGTATAGGTCATATGTCTTGAAGACATTCTCTAGCTTTTTTTTTTTTTTTCTTTTCATGATAACATTTGGTGTTTTTTTTTTTGTGCTAAACATACATGAGATATGGTTGATAGAATTGTTGTGAGTGGATAGAGTGTAGTAGGCTCGCAGCATTCAAAAAATAAAATGGTGAATGTTGTATGATTTAACTCATTTTAGATCATTAAATGAATAGTTCAAGCCTTTCATTAGTCAAAATTAGGTATTTTCATTTTTTTTTTTACTAGTAGGCCTTAATTCTAATGGTTCTCAAGGGATGGTCTTAGTTGCCTAGTCTTAGAGCTGGCCTTGATAGATTAAATTAATCATATATTTAACGCATGAATACGAGAGACATTAGATATGATTAAAATAATCTACTATAAAAATAGTACTCTTAGAATGTGATAATTTTATCTATTTGAGAATTTGGGATTTGGATGAATTAAGAATTTGCTTCAACATAATGAAATATTTAAAATGATAAAAGATGATATTTTTCAAAATTAACTCTTAAAAGTGGTAAATCAAAAGTGGTATTTTTCAAAATATTTTTTTAATATGATATTTTCGTAAGTATATTTATCAAAATGATATATGATTTGAAATAAAATTTTAAAATTGGCTTTTTTCTAAAGAAATTCAAAGTATGGCATTTTTCTAAATCAATCACAACTTAAGAAGTCTGTTAATTAAAAATGTTAAACACACATTCTAATATTATCCTAAAAAAAAGTAGCACACCAAATAATAGATATGATTATATTATAATCATATCTAATCTTATCCAATCTTTTAAAATAGTTAAATTTTATCCTATTTTATGATGCATACAAAATAAAACTATAATATATACTAAGTATAAAATATGATGTATTCAACATAAGAAACTAATATACTCAATACATAAACTAAATTTAGTTTAAAAATATATATACTAAGTGTAAAAATATATATACCCAGCCAATTAAATGTAAAAATAAAAAAAAATAGACATTTATTAACGAGTACAGACTCCAATTTCCTAGATGAATTTGTACCATTCTTCGTAAAATATATTAGGTCATTGATTTATCAATTCTACTTGGGCCCGTAAAATACATGTATAGTTAATATTTTAGACATCCTAGTGAGGAGTTTCGAATCTTAAACCTCAATATTAGACATAGATCATGGCTGCGGCTACGTCAACAACCACAAAGGTATAATATAATTAGTTGAAGTCGGGATTCATTAAGATATAGGTAACGCTTATTTAATTATAAAGAAGTTTATATGATAAATTAGACAAAAATATTCCAATACGATCTATGTTATCAAAATATAATATTTAATTTATTACTTATTATAAAAGAACTAATCGAAGGTTGATACATAAAAAGAGTAAATCCTACTTTTAGTTCAGTAAAAATAATCCTAATCTTATTTGATTTCATATTTTCAAAATGTCTTTAGAACTATATTTTTGTCACAATTGTCATGAACTTTCGAAAATTGCATTATGGATTATCAATTTTAATCTTCTTTTCAAGTATGTAAAGAAAAAAGAGACAACCTATAATCATTTAAAAAATTAGGATTTTCATTTAATAAATATTTTAGAATTCTAAAATTATCCCTTAATGAGTCAAAAGTAAAGAAAGTGGCACCAGAAGGACATCAAATTATATTCAAATGGGATCGACATTGTTCGAATACAGTCGAATAGTAGTTCGACATAAGTTGAATACCAGTCGAAATTTTTTGATTAAGATCGAGCCGCTAGTCAATTTGCCGAGGTCAAAAATCTCTGTGCTGCCAGTCAAAATTGATCAGAGCAGTCGGAAATAGTTGCAATACAAGTTCAACTGCATATAAATTTTTTCGACTTTATCGACTTTAATTGAGCAAATGTGTCATTAGGATTGGGATCGAAACCAAAGTTAATGATAAGGTGTTGTACTATTGGCAATGATAGAAATAATTTGGGATATGTTAAAGAATAATATATTTTATAATTTATTAGGGAAGAAGTTATTCAAATAATTTTAGACGTATATTTTTGAAAATATTTACGAATGAATTCTTTTTTTTCATCACAAGAAACTTAATAGACATCTATGTGTGATTTCTTTTTTTATTTCTCAATTTTGATAATCCTAACTTTATAATAACATTTTCCAAACTAGAAAAACTTAGACAACTATGGTTTAGAATAGCATTATTGAAAGTTTCATGAATCAAATTAATACATAAATATAAGAAAAAAGTATCACTAAAAAAAACTCATTGAGTTTTAGCTAAATATTGATAAGTTCCCTTCTATGTTTTCGAAATGCAGAGTACAAATACCATGATTTTTCCAAATTGGTTTTAATGATACATCGATTTTAAAATATCATTTAGGGAAAGATTTTATTAAATTTTATCATTTTTCCGCTTGAAAATAATTAAAATTTTATTGATAAATTTTTAACTTAAATGCCAAACATCTTTTTCTTTTAGAGAATTCATCTTTCAAATATTGAGTATTGTTTTTTTTTTGGGTAAAGATATAGGTATTTGGTTAAAAAGTTAAGATTTGGTTAAAAAGCTAAGGAGATAATATTCTCTTTGACTATTTGCTTTTTTTTTTTGTTTTTTTTTTTTGAATGAAATTGCTCATTGGATTATATTAAAAGACGATTAAATAGCACTATCAAATATAGGCAACAAACAAAAAGTTGAAAAAGAGTATCCTACCCAAGAAAAAAAATAATTACATCAATTATCTACCGCTAACATGTACAGAAGAAGGTGCGTGAGTATGTTCAACGAAAGATAGATTAACAAATTCTACTATCTCTAAAAATAACAAGCTCTAAGGATTGACTTAAAACTATCAGTTTGTTCATTAAAAATGTCTATTAATAAACAGCATAATAGATTATTAAAGACATCTATCAATAAATATCACAATAAATTATTGAGGGCATCCATTCGAAGACATTACTTAATAAGTTCTTTCACATCTGACTTTTAAAAGTTTCAGAATTATAAAAATACCAACAAAACACACACAAAAAAAAAAAACAAAAAATACAACAAAATCCATACAAATCTAAAATAAAATGAGACAAAACATCGATAAATGTAGAGATATAATATAAAACTTTGGCATGAAGGGAAGAATTTATTATAACAAAAGTAAAAAGAAAAAAAAAAAGTAAATATGAAGTGAAAAAACTTCAGATCTGGGAGAGGAATCCCCTGTCCGGTAAGGAGACACGTACTAAAAGGAAAAAAGAGGAAACAAAGTTGCGGGTAAGAGAGAGAGATATAGCTACGGAGAGGGAGCACTAACGATATTAGTCTCGTTTCATATGATCGCAATTTTCACCAAACGCAGTAGATATCTTTAGCTTTAGCTGAAGCCCCTGTCACCGAATACAAAGGATGGATATTTTAAACTTTAGCTAAAACCCCAGAGAAGTTTCAAGTATCTTTCCTAAAAAATATATTTATGAACTAATTATCCAGACTCTTTTCAAAGTTTTCGAGGACTAAAATAAGATTAACTCGGTATGTCATTATTCTTCTCTATTAATTACTGCACATATTTCTCACGTGCAAGCTCCTTTACAAATTTATTTGTGAAGCTTTCAGCATTTTCCAAAACTGAAATGAAAAGTACTAATCTCACCTTGTTTCGAAAACAACGATAACTAGCGTTAGCTAGTTAGCTAATAAGCCTTTGAGCGCCCCCTCCTTCATGGAACATGTTTTCACAGGAAACGACAATGTCAGAAACTACATGTTTTTAGTTAAATAATTAACGACTTTCAATAAGAGAAACGACATAAATTTAATTTACGAAATACGCAATAAATTAGAAATCTACAAACACCCAATTCGAAAGGAATTCGATTAATAATTTATCATAATGAAATTAAGTGGAGAAATATCTATTAGTTTTAAAACAATTTGTTCATAGAATATATAATTCAAAAATATAACTAATCATAAGAAGTTCGAAGTCTATATTTGTAAAAATCTGGCTAATTATTCTGTCTGTGAAGTAATAAATATAAAGCAGTCATATCGTATAACTACAACAATATTACTACCAGTACACCAATGAATTTGGATAAAATTAGTTGTAATAATCATCATGAATTATAATTATAGAATGAATAACGATTAGTAGTAGCCAGAATAAATAAATCTGACGAATTTATTAGTTGAAATAATGTATGGCATCTTCTTCATCATGTTTTAGAGAAGTTTCATCTCAAACAAACTATATATGCTGGAGCTCGACGAAATACATACTACTAGACAACTCGAGTTAAAATAAATAGAATAGTTAAGTCTGAGAAGAAAAATTTTATTCCACATGCAATTTAAGTGATCTAATTTGTAGTTCTATATAACAAATTAAAGAATCCGATAATAATCTATGACATTATATCAGACACATGCATGTTTTTTTATTTCGCTGTCTGTTTTTTACACAAAAGAAAAAAAAGTACACAAGGGCCTTAATTTATGTAATGGATGTAGAGTGTTTATATAGCTAGGAAGCTACTAAATTTCGTATCCTAAATTAGGAGGAGTATAGCTATTAGCTTGCTAGCTAGGTTAAAAGGAAGTAGTGTAGATTTGCATCTGACTCAAGATATGCTCAAAATTATCAGTTGACTTCTCGATTGTATGTGAATGCATCCCTTCATAAGTTGTCACCACAATCTCTTCATCTTTAGTTAACCTCTGGACTTGTTTCTTCACGTTACAACCTTGATGCGTGCACCTATAGTAACTCCTGCTCAAGTACGTACATTATTAGTAACTAAACACGTCGAAGTTCTATATATATGTATAAGTGCAATGATGATCATACAAATCATGCAGATTATATATAATTTCCTAAATATTATATGCAAATTTGAAAAATATAAATGTCTCTTGCTATATAAAAGTTTTTTTTAATATGCTTCGTATCTTATTGTCGAAGTACTCCTAGGTTTAGTTAATTAGTATTAATACCGGTATATTGCTGTCCAACTTCAGATCATAACAGTCTTATTCTTTTAAAAGAATATCGTGACAGATCAATGGGAATTTAAACCCATTAATAATGGTAATAGCTTAATTTATATATTCGTGATGAAAAGTACTCTAAGAACAAATACGTATATATATCACGTACATAATATGGTTCCACATATTTTATAACTATCTCACTGATCCGCGCCAGTAAATTAGTAACCATTATCTCCCACAAGTACTTTTGTAATATTGAATATCTCACATTTCAAGCTTTCTCATAAAGTAATTTGGTATTGATATACTTATATCGAATATGTTTTTTTTTTTTTTTACTATTAGATTATTATTTAATTGTTATTATAATTTGATTAGTTAAAAAAAATAAAAAATGTATATTATTTAATATGTTTTTCTAATTTTTATATAAAAAAACGTGTATGATAAATTTTAATAAAATATAATAATAATAATAATAATTAATTAATTAAAAAAATACTTAGAATTAGTACCCGGAAATTTTTATCAATTCTATCCTGAATGCATCAATGAACAACTGTGCTCTAGAATATTAATTAAAACGCTAAATATTAAAAGGGATTTCATCATAAGTACGATAAATGCAGATTGTTCTGCGTGTCAGCGTCTAAGTGTGAGCATATATATATGTATAAAAGTATCCTTGCACGAAGTAATTAAATTAAGTATTAACAAGTTTCGTGCATACTTACGTCTTACATATAGACTATATAGTTGCAAGCAAAAGAACCGATGATTGCAGCTCCTACTTCATGCACCAATATATATATTTGTATGTGTAATAATATTGCTGATCATTATACCCTAGTTGATCATGTGGTACAATTGCAGTTTTATCTTCCTATCGAGACTTTATGCATCCATTGTACATAATTATTCTAGATTAACATAAAAACACATGCCCGTGGAATACTAAATAAATGATTAAGCTGGATCGATATGTTCCAGTTATATATTTAAATAGTACTTGATTATTACACCTTAACATAATTGGCTCTACTAGTATTAATTTCTTGTTTATATAGTTTTTGAGGTAAATATTTTGTTGATATTATTATTGGTTATTTTTCTTAATTTTTTTTCTTTACTGCTTTCAGTAAAAAAAAAATTGTAATGTTTGACTTGCGCACTAGTGCTTTAGTATTTATAATCTAGTTATTGTGGACATTAACTGGACAAGCGAGGAGGTTCATGTACTTAAATTAATTATAGATCAAATTTATGCGTGACCTTTTTGTTTTTAAATGCGATTTAATTAATGAATAGTATTTATTACAAATTTTAAAAAAAATAACACACGTATATATTACTAAAATTTGAACTTTAACTCTCAAGCACACACAATCTAGATCTTTGTATCGACTAAATTAGTTCTAGTTGATCATACTCGGCAGATCTCAATAAGTATTAAATATATATATATTATGAGATTAAGACTTTGATTATGAAACACAAAATTTCGACTGTACCAAATTAAGTTCCTTAGGGTATGAAAATCATTATTGCTTGAGTCGATGGTATCCCAATATCATACTAGCTATATGACAATAGAAATTATACAAACCAACTCTGTCTAATGTTATATAATTTCCTAGCCTATATGCACATATGTCATAATCAATAATTTATTCTCTTTTTTTTTTCAGGGAAAATAAAAAACATCTATCAAGTTCCAAAGGACTATTTCTTTTACAATCAAAGCAATATTTCTTAATTACTAGCTATGAGCTAGAATGATTCAACATCTCACATTTGCACGTATATATATACTTAAAAAATATGTAAAATTAATTCCGAAAATAATAACATATAGAATTATCATAAAAGATCGATCGATGAAGCAATATTAATATGATAAATATTAAGTACCTTGGGAATTTGTTGTTCTTCACGGCCTTCTGCCCGTACTTCCTCCATCTATACCCATCATCAAGTATATCAACTTGGCTCCTTGTCTGAAAAGCGTATCTAGGCTTTCTAATTTTCTGATCTCCTTTTTTCTTTCCTGATTTCAGAACCTGATGATCAATTTGGGAGCTCTGAGAATTATTTACATTATTAAACTGAGCATTACTACCAATAATATTAACGTTGGAGCTTGTTGGAACCTCCATCTCTGACATCAACCCCAAGAATCCAATATTTGACTTGTTAACTTGAGTAGAATTGTTCCCTGTGTTCAATGACAAGGATGAAGAAGATGGTGGTAATGAGTTTGATGATAATGGATGAAATGACAAGTAATTTTCCATCTAATTAGAGAGAGAGAGAGAGAGAGAGAGAGAGAGAGATGTCTTTATAAATTAGAGGAAGAAGATTAAATAGGGTAGCATGCTTTTATGTATGGAGCTAGGTAGCTAGAGTTGGGATTATTGATTATTTGAAAAAAAAAAAAAGTGAGGAGGGATTTGATTGAAATTTAAGAGTGAGGCGGCGGCATTGATAGACCTATGGCTAACATTGGGGCCTTCCTTATCCTACATTCGTTGTCGATGTCGTAAACGGCACGTAAAATATATAGTGATGATAGTAGATAATAATAAGAATTAAACGAGATACTTTTAACAATAGGGTTTTATTGTAAAAGTTAATATTTAGGAGGAGATCTGTAAGGAAGTTTCGGCTAAAGTAATTGGATTAATATTAGTGTTATTTTACTATTATATCATACTGTAATATAATCCTTTCGTTGGTTTTGACCAAACTCTAGATTTCGTACGGGAATACTTTTCTTCACTAGTTGAATTATGCTTCTAGTTGATTTAATAATAATTATGCATGTTTAATACTTCATTTTTATTTTTCTCGTGTATGAGCCATGGGCCACATAGAAAGGCAACGTAATAAGTTAGCCGCACGAGTATGTGCCACGTTATTTGTGAAAATAGCAAATTCATGGTATTAATAGAGCAGTTTCTTGGTCAAAAATACATGTGTGTTTGCAATTGCTACGTCGCTTTCTTTTCTATATATTCTTATATTTCTTTTTCGCGATACCAATCTTTTTCTTATTCATTTTTATTTATACATGTGTACAATTTTATTTCTACACAAATCTGTTTTTATTTGATGTACTACATTTTTACCCGATTTAAAAGTTTTCTCTCACACCACATATTATATAACGCTTACGTGTCATATTATGTTTTTCTAATACATTTCTTAGTGCACATGCTTTCGTATTGTACTCAAGCTGTTTTGACGGTCAAATTCATAGACATAAATATATTATGTATATACTTGAGAATTTTATTTGATTTCTGTGAGATTCAATGTATGTAGAAAATGTAAACAACAACCACTGTTTCTAGTCCATGAAGTTTGACTAGTATGCAAGAGAGAGTTCTAAATAGTCCGAATTAACTTTATATTTATACATGTTAATTATAATGAATTCTGTTTACATTTTATCTATTTTATTTAATTGATTGACAAGTTCTGGTCATAGTACGTTTTACTAGGCTATTATTTCAATGCATGTTTCAACTTATTATAAATATAATTTTGCCTTCACTATAATATATACATATACATATATAGAATATTATTGTTGGAGAGAGAGGGAGAGATTGAAAATGAACATGTGGGGTTTGAATATTCGGAAAAAGCGGCTTGGAAATTCAAAGGACATGATGGCATAAGGTTTGAACGGGTTGGTGGTGGCCGTAGCAGCCTCTCCTTAATTTGTTCAACAAAACAGAGTAAAGTAATTTACTAGTCTCTCTAGTGATCTCAAAAATGAACTTGGCCAATAAAAAGTGCCAATTTCATCTACATATATGCATATATCTATAGATTGTTTCGTTAATATTTTGCTTCTGTCGGTACTGAGCCGACTTGAAATTGTTCCTCGTGTATTATATCACCATTTCATGCCCTGAAAAATGAAAGGGAAATGGATTTTTCCAGAATGGGTGGTTATTAAGCACAAGTTTGACCATACATGTGCACAAGGTTTGACCAAGGCTTTTTAACATGATTGCACAATTTTTCGCAATTTGATTGTTATTATTATGATTGTTTTTTTGGGTTGAGATTTATTTGTCTTTGAATTTGAAAAAATTAGTCCAATGGATAACGTTTTTCAATATTTTGATGGATCAGGTCACTTTTTTGTCGATGGAAAGCAATTTCATTTAATAGATTCAATCACTAGAAAAAGAAAAAAGAAGAAGATTTGGTTAGATATCTTAATTAATTTAGCTTTCACAGTTTGTCATCTGTTCTAAGAACACTCTTTGTCAAAAAATAACAAGTAACACTTGCATTAGCATAACGAGACAATAAATTATAATTATATCAAATTCAATCTATAATCAGCTTGACTGCATCTTAACTTAAAAATAGACAAAACAAATTAAATTCAGATAAAAACTACTAGAACACTCTGACGAAGAAAGAAGTGACTTATTCAAATTCAAACACTAAAGAAAAAAATAAATAAATAAAATTCTCCTCCGCCAAAGAACGATAGATGGACGAGCGGTAAATCAAACTTAGTTTGTCTTCCTCTTCTCTTCCTGTTTTTTGTTGCTTCAATGCTTTGAGGAAATCTTGTGCTTAATTTGGAAGAAAATGCAACTGCATGGAGAGATTCATTGCATAAATTGATTTATCATGAAAGAAGATGAAAAACAAATAAAATGGTTTTAAAAAGGGGATAGAGTTTGGAGAGGTAGAGAGTTTTCTATATGGATAATGTGTCAGTTGCAAACTTGAAAATGTAGTAGTTTTTATGAATTTACCGTTGATGGAAAATCTAGAAATTTGGAAACGGTACTAAATAATTTGAGGGAGGTCTAAAAAGTATTAAACTCAAAATTTAAATTAAAAACGTTAAATTAATTAAAACTAAGGGTTAGAAACATTAACTTTACAAAATGCAATCAACTTAAAGTTAATTTAAAATTTTGGGAAGCAAATTAATCTTACCTTTAATATTTAGATTTAAGGTTCAAATACCAGCTATTTATAAAAAAAAAAAAAAAAGCTAAATAAAATCAATGTTTTGATCGATAGTTATCATTAACAATAAGGGAGATTCATGATAGGTCCCTTCTTCTCGATGGTTGCTGCGACAATATCGGAAACCATGGAGGTCTGATGACGCATAAGCGTCAAGGTTATACATCTAGACCTTAGTAATGAGAATGAGTAGAAATAAAATGGAAGAGAAATCACTACAAAAAGAAAGATCTATAGCAATGACTTTAAGATTAAATTGTCGCCGTTATAGGTCTAAAACAGCGACAAAATCGTTGTAATATAATTGTTGTTATAGATTGATCAGTATAGACTCCCTATAATGAAAATATATTTTGTCTTTATTTTAGATAACTTATAACGATGACAAAAATGTCATTATTATAGACACATTTTTTAATATATATATATATATATATTAATACTTATAGTCACCACAAATGTCGTTGTTGTTATAGATAGATTTAAAAAAATTACAATTAATTTAATTACTCTAAATTAATTCTTAAATCATTATTTTTAAAATATAAACAATAAAATTATATACACAAGAATTAAATTCAATTCGAAAAAAAACCTCAAAGTAAAAAATTAAAGACTAACACTCTTAAACAAACATATTCTATACTTTAAAATCAAACTATTAATAAATTTAATAAACTAAAATATAAATTTCACAAAAACTATATTCAACTTTAAATCAATAAATGCTCCACAAAATTATAACACAAAATCCACATATTTATATAAATATCTAAAATATTAATTAATCTAAATATTTTTAAAAAATCAATTAAACTATATTCGAATTTAGGAAAACTAACCTCTCTAATAAAGAAAAAAAATTGAAATATAAAATAACACAAATATGAGCAACAATTAATCAAATAAATAAAAAATTAGTATTTATAACAAAATATTTACATAAATACATAAAAGAAAAAAATAGATATGCATATATATATATATATATATATATATATATATATATATATATGAAATGAAAAGAAGTGAGAGAGAGTGAAAATCGGAGAGAAAGGCTAAGAGACAGTAAAGTTTGGAGAAAGAGAGTGAATAAACGAGAAGATATATAAAAGAAGAAGAAAAATATTTGAGTTTTTATTATACAACATCTATAACGATGACATTTGTTGTCACTATAGATAGTGAAGTCACCGCTATAGCCCGAATAATATTATTTTATTCAAATTTCAAAATTAAGGGCGGTAAACATTATTGTTCAAAATTTCATTTGAAACCTATAGCGACAATAAAAAGTTGTCACTATAGGTAAAATAAAATAATTTATTAAATTTTAAATTTAGAGTTGTAAAAATGTGGAATTTTTGAGGGTAATTTGGACATTTTACCAATTTTCCGAATATTATAATGGGGGATTAATTTGCAAAGTTTATTGAAGAAATGGCTAAATTACAATTATTTTTAGAGACTAAAGTGATAGAGATTTGGGAATCGGGGACTATAGTACAAATTTTTAAAAATCTGCACAGTCCCCTTACTTATCCCACGTGGGCTCTTCCTCCCACACTCTCTTTCTCTCTCTCTCTTCCCTCAATCCCCCCCTGATGCTCTCTCACTCTCTCTCTACTCACTCTCGGTCGAGCATTGAGGAAGTTGCCGTCGCCCCCCTGGGTTTTGTCCGGCCTACTGACTACCCGACGCGAGCTCACCGTGTTGCAAGGGTGCTCCACCGTCAGTCCCACGCAGCTACCAACGCCCGCTTGCTGGAAGGCACCATTAATGGTCGTTTGAAGTTTTTCATCACCGACGACGATTTCGGCCACTGTTTGCCCTCTAACCAGGTTTATTAGATTCATCTCGTTGTAAGAATCGTCAAGATATATAAATATATATATATATATTTATCTTAACCCCGTACTGTCCGAATCAAAAGTTACCATTTTTGGATAATTTGAGTTTTAAGTTTGACTTTTTAATATAGTCATTGGAACGTGATTTTGTTGTCATTTTTTGATTGTACTTGGAAAATGAGAAAGTTTGATATATATATATATATATATATATTACCTATGTTTGGTGATCGGTACGAAAATCAGAATCGAACGGCTAAGATTTGCCTCGATGTATGTGCCACTGGTCTGGTATGAACCTAGACTTGAATTGGACAAGTTGTATGTCTAATCTAGCTATTTTGAATACTAGAAATTCAGTGAAGAGGTCCGTTTATAGATTTGAGGCTTCGTTCAGAAGTTGGTTTTTTGCAAGAGGACGATCGAGGGCTTGGAATTGGTTCCAGACCCTCCAGACGATCGTTCAATGACGCCTTAAAGATTTAATAACGTGGTATCGCTATTCTTGTGAGATATGGACTCAGTTTCCTTTGTTTTATATCGTTTTCGAATAAAATTTATTTTCTACAATATTTGAGAACAAAAATGGTTTTTGAATTATTTGAATGTGTGTGGTGGAATGTGATTGTATGATATATATATATATATATATATATATATATATATTGTATTGATATGGAAATTTTATGAGTCCAACTTTGGGTTGTTAAAATTTTATTTAAAACCTATCTACCTATATATTAATTTAATTATTATATTTTTACATTTAAAAAAAATTAAAATTTATTACATAAAAATAATAGCAATAATAAATATCGTCGCTATTGGTTAAATATATTAATTTTTTAGTTTTTTTATTATTTTTAGCTTTAAAAAAATTAAAATTTATTCAGTAAACTTTATAACGACGACATTTGTTATCACTATAAAGTGTACAGTATAATTTTTGACATGAGATATCATGTTATTTTTGCCAACCAAAACTATAGCGACAATATTTTTATATCGTCGCTATAAAGGATCATATAATGATGACATGATGCGCTCGCTATAGGTTTATTTTCTTGTAGTTAATGGAATGAATGTAAATAAAAAATAATCTGCGAGAAAGATTATAATTATTTTTCATATGTTTACGTACCAATTACTTAGGTATGAAATGAAATATTATTCTCTTTTCTATTTCCTTCTTCTTTATTATCGATTAGTAAATATGCTTGATATGCGGCGAAAGTGATGGTTGAAGAGAGGAGCAAGGAAGAATCACACTGCATATCAAATTCCGCCAAAACATTATTGATTGGATTGAAATATGGCCTGTTTTTCAAATTTAATAATTTTCTTTTTAATTAGGAGCGAAATTGCTGAACCAGTGCAATAAGTTCAGGGGAATCATGCTAAAAGACCGCATATAATCATCAATTTATTAAATGATCAGCAAGGGAACCATGCACTAATTACTTTCCTCATGTCCCTACTGGGCTACTGCACACATCGATCTATGTACTCTAAAGGTAGGGACGTCCATTTATCCCTTGTTTGAATGATCATAATATTCGTATATTCATTTCTCAAACTAGTATATATATATATATATAAATATTCCATTGTCTACTGTTCAGAATTTAACAAATCTATTTTATACCGTTCAAAATTTAACTAATCAGTTGTATTTAATTTTCTTATTAATTTAAGTGTGGATGTTGGAACTTTAAACCTTAATATATAATCGGGTTCAATTTATGACTATATATGTGGGGGCCTTTCCTAAATCACCTACTATGTAGATGATTAAGTGACAGAATAGGGTACGCTATCCGACGCGTGTCCAGAATAACCATTTAAGAGTCACGCAAGTCGCATATGATACCGTATGGACCCATGGACTGCCCGAGGCTAGGGCTGAATCCATCCTAGACCCTGGACGGTTCGGTCCAATCCAGTTCTTGCCTCGACAGCTAGGGGTCAGAAACCTCGAGGGTCTTCCACCAGAAGACTATGGGAGGCAACGCACTGCTCCAGACTCAGACATGGTATTTAATACGATCCTGGGTAGGTATGCACATTGGGCAAACCGTCCTGACAGAACAACGTTTTGTCAAAGTCTCACCTCCGATAGGCTCGAATCATAGGGGATGGCGAAAAGCAGGCCACGAGGATGCAAGGGAAATCACGGTAACCACGGTCCGTGATTTCTAGAGTAAGTTATGATGAAAAAAGATACTCGATCTTGAGATTGAGAACCAGAAAAACTCCCAATTTTAGGATTATATATACGAGCCTTGCTTCCTCCTTGAAGGGGGAGATTCTTTTCAGACATATACAAGAGAAAAACTTAATCTTTGCTACTCAGCCTCAGGAAAAACAACTGACTTAACCATCGGAAAGTCTTTGTAGGTGGCCATCCCTGCTTCTCTGACCCGACCTGAAATTGAAAGCACCAGGGATAGCAAGGATACGTAGACAGTTAGTAGATACGACGTCAACAGTTCAGATATACGTGGACAGTTGGTAAGAATCGAACCAATAATATATAAGAACTTATTGTTGATTTGTTGACTTGTTAGAAAAAAAACGAATAATTGATTACATACAAGTTTTCAGTTTCTGATCACAAATATGTTGTATGGCGATTGTCGTCACAACTAATTTCTACGTTAATTTCAACTTTCCTATCCTAATTATAATTGTAGTTTTTTGATCGCACCGGCCTCTTGAGCCTAGCTATGCGCCCACTTATTATACCATCTAGAGAGTTCCAAAAGCTATAGAAAGGATGAATTAATTTTCACGGCGTTATAATTAGCTAGGTCTAGAGATACGGCCTTCATTCCTTCGTTCAAACAGGTATCTAATAATAATATATAACGTAAGAAAGTACTAATAATTGACGGCGGACGAATAATTAATGGGCCAGAAAGAAGAATATTGCACAGTTCATATATAGGTGGCAAAGATAATTTGAACCAGCATGTATAAATATATTTCTGTTACATGAAAACGATGCATGTTGTCCCGGATCAAATTATTCTATATGTTCATGTTTTCATATTCTGTATGTTCTACACGTTCTATATGTTAAATATATATGAACCTCTAGCTATATAATACAATACATATATTATATATACACATTAATTTCAGTATAACTCAGTCATATGCATGTGCACACGTACCAGTGATGATCAGGTTGAATTTACTAAATTACTAAATCCATCAAGTGAATTTACTAAATTACTAAATCCATCAAGTGAATTTACTAATTAAATCTGTTCCATGACGTGTAATACAGTGTGAGCAAATGTGTATGGAATTGCTTTTGTCATGTTGAATTGACGGGTTCGAAAATTCCACATGAGTTATTTTCCACAATAAGTTGAAAATAACTACAAGCTAATAGATACAAAGACAAAACAGGCTTCAAATTTGCTTCACTTTTTAAATTATATATACAATTGTGGTCCAATTGGAAATTTTTTTTTTGGTAATGCAATTGGAAATTATTTCTTTTACCATTATCCCAACTCCTAAATACGTCATTTCGTTAAAAAAAAAAAAATCCTTTTAGCTCGTTTCAGTTTATTAATGCAATTCGAATAACTACGTACGTTAATAATTTTAAAAGTATATTACTGCAAGCAAATTGTGTTCCAAATATTGTACATTTTTTTTTTCATTTTGGTACCTATTCATGTTAGAAAAATGTAGATATTAGTCTTAGAATGTGTGAAGAGGAATATAATACTTGATACATTTCTTTGAAAAAGGACCAAACCTTGCCTTAATATTCGAAACGTGATAGCGAAACGTGACTGGTTTTATAACTTAATTTGAACTAGTTGATTTATCTGGCGATGATATTTGTCATTTGTCAACATGCTAGAAAATGCATTCAAAGTTTCAAACTATACAATCAGCAGCACGCCACGGTTATATCCTATTTACGTACCCGATGATGCTATATGATGTTTACGTAATCCTAACCATACATATATTGCAATTTCTAATTACTAATAATATGCTATTTTTTATTCATTTGACAGATATTATCAATTCCACTTTTTTTCATTATATTAACTATGAGTTTATGACGCGAATTTTTATTTTTAGTGACCCTTATTTCTTATTTATGCGATTTTCAATCAATAAGCCGCTCCCAGCCATTAGGGTTCTGATTAAATTTATGTGTTCCATGCTTAACAGAATTATGTTTCAATAAAGATATGAGCTCATACTTTAAAAATTTGTAAGTGAGACACTGAGACTCTGGCTTTTATTATAGCTTCATGTGGTGTTATTTGTTAAGAATCAATGATGTCTCCTAGTATTTCTTCTGGACAATTGGAGATCTAGAGTGTGTTTTCATATGTAGGAGGGAGAAATTGAAAGAATAGAAGGGATATATAAGGCATTAATGGGGTGTAGAGTGGTTTTCCAGAAGGAACAAGGAAGAATTTTTGCAAGGATAGGGTTAAACAATAAATTTCAATTATTAGTTTAATCAACTTGTAATTCTTTCTAAATTGGAGAGATTTAAGAAGATTATATAACTAAAACATTATTTTTCGTTCTATTTCTTCCTCTTACAAAACAAAGAGTATGATTTTGGTTCTCTCTTCTTCCCCTCTTATCAAACACAACAAGAAAACTGTTTTTCTAAATAATCTACCTTTCGTTTCGTTTCTAAATAATGTACCTTTGAATCCTTCTTTTTTTTTTTTTTTTTTCCTACCAAACATGACCTAATAAATTAATTAAGTTGCGCGTACTATATTATAAAGCTTGTTTAATCGAAGGCACACCCAAAAAAAAAAAAAAAAGAAAGAAAGAAGAAAAAAGACATTTTTTACATCATCTCTTGAAAAGGGACAAATCGTAAAAGATGTAAAAGTTGTGAATTACTAGATTCTTCATATTCTTAAAATGTTAGGTGTGTATGGCTGCTGCCTGCTTAGGAAAATTTCTCTTATCATGCATGTCGTCAAACTTCGAATCTATGAGATTGAATATTTCATGAGAAGCTGCGCCAAACGTGCTGGATCTCGAAGAAAAGAAAGGTAGATCAATAATCGATCTTATATGCGCAATCGCTTACAACATCAAAAAGCATTTTATTATATATTATTTCACATGACTAGAAGTGTAGAACTAATTTTAGTACAAAAATCATAGTCTTATATGAAAGATAATATATATACCTGCATATGTTTCGGCAGTCAAATCAAGTTTGCCCCAAAACGTAAAATTAAATAATAGAAACAGTGGCTGATGGTATCAAGTATCAACATTAGAAAGTTTGGTGCTTTGCGTCATCCATATATATATATATATATATATACATATATAACCGTTGTTCAAATACCTCAAATTAAACTAAGCCTTCATATAATAGTAATTATTATTGCTGTTGTTTCAAGTTTCCTTTATGTATTATTGCTCCTAGTCCTCGAGAAGCCCTTTGACTATTCTAGTCAAAATTTTATTTCTGAATAGCAAAAGCATTATCCGGCGAGCCCTTAAGATATGAATCTACATGCAGATAGAATTTGTGACTAGGAATTGCCTAGTTTTCAGTAGCATATTAGCATGCAGCCGAATTGGCTGTTACCTGACAGAAGCAAGATTGTCACAATCTACTAACTTTATATTTCGAGTTCCATATATAATTTCATGATCATATAGTATATGACAAAATACCTGTAACTTCACTTTTGTTGGTAGTTGTAGTTATTTGATTAGTTTTTGGCTCAAAATTTAATATGATCAAACTACAAAGTTTATAATTACATATTTAACTCACTTAATGATAAAAATAAAAAAATATGTAAAAAATATATTTAACTATAAATATTAAAATATGGACATTTGCTTAAACCAATTTAAAAAATAGGTCAATGTTTTCTCGCGCTCAATAAAAACTGGTGTCGATGGTTATTGTAGTTTTTTTTGCTGGAACGTGTAGTATCTGAAGGCCCTAAGTCCCTAACTGTTTAGGGTCAAGAAGATATGTGGCCCAATATACAGTGAATTCTCACGTGTTGGGCCAAAAGGTTGCTGACGGCCTTATAACTGGGAAAACCTAGGCCCAATTTTTGGTAACGTACTCGCTATCGCAAGCCTGACTTCATCTTCTTTTTGTTTTTTCAGCGAATTAATATTTTCTGCTTTTTAGTGATGAAAACGACCAATTTGATATTATTACTTTTCATCTTTTTAAAAAGACGGACTTATATTCCTTAAAAAAAAGTGTACTTTATATATATATATATATATAAAGCGATTATAGGGATTTAGCTTGATTGGTAAACACATCCTCTTTTAATATTGAAATTTAGACTTCAATCCCGTCCCCAATGCCAAAAAAGAAAAGAAAAAGAAGAAAAAAAGGATAAAAATGGAGATCTACTTTCTTTCAACTGTTTTGATATAATTATGTGAGGATTTTGCTAACATAAAATCCCCACTTAATACCACTCGTTTTGAAATTACCAGCGGAAGCGTGCACTAATAAAACAAAAATCATAAAAATAATATAACCCACGAGAAATTATTTAGCGAAATTACTTTACATTCACGAAATGCAAGTCGTGTATTATAAAAATAATACAACATACAAAGTTAATACAGTTCTGTTTTGCTAATTTTTTTTTTTTTTTTTTTTACCAAATATAGCATTGGCAACAACATTTAATTTCTACTGGATAAATAGTTTAAATTAATTTAAAAAACAATATAATATGGGCTTCTTTGCAAACTCTAAAATATTTATTTTTTTTCCACCTTTTTTTTTTTTTTTTTTTTTTTCAGAGAAGAATAAAAGCAAAATTGACAAAATGGACATGAAGCATGTCGTTTTCCTAGGGACTCTAAATGAGACAAGAAAGCAAAACGACTGGCTTTACGACATTATATGGATGTTTGGAATTTCAATAGTCTAATTATTAGCTCGCAACAAGTGACAAGTGACAAAAATGAACAAATTGTTTTTTAATGATTAATTATTAAATTGTCTAAAATTGCAGGTTTATTACATAACTCCAAATAATTGGCTAAAAGATTAAGATAGTCGTACGCAACATAAATCCATCAATCAAAACGCTTCGCTTACCCAAATCTTGGCCCCGCCAAAGCCAAGAAATCAATTTCTTTTTCTTTTACGCTACTATAAATAAAACAACTATCATATATATATATATATATATATATATATATATAATATTACCAAAACAAATTCACATTTTCACAAACACTTGCTTCCAATCACCATCATCATCATCATCATCTTCGTTTTTTGGCTTTTGATAGAGTGAAAGAGGCTATGGATTATGCTTATATGAATTCACTTTGGCTTCGTCTCCGAACTCAGGCGAATTCCTACTTATCGCAATACGAGCCTCTGGTTCTGGTTTTGGCTCCTCTCTTCGCTCTCTTCGTTGCTTCGATTCTACAATCCCTTGTTCGCGTCCTCCATGAGAAAGGACTCAAAGCTACCGTCTTAACTCTTTTCATGAACACCATCAAGTAAGCTTTTTTTATTTTTTTATTTTTTTGTTAATATTTTGAGGATTTTGGGTTTCATTGTTGACTTTGATTCGGTTTTTGTATGAAGCAGATTGGTTCCTGGTGTGAAGAGTTATATCGACGCCGAAAAACAGAAGGTCCGATTTTAAATCCATGCAATTTTATTTTATTTTATTTTTCTTCGAATTTTTAAAAATATTTCTTTGTTTATTCTTATTTTCTGGTACTGAGTTTTCGTTTTGGACCATAAATGGAATAATGCATTCATTGCGGAAAAAGCGACCGTCACAGTACTTTACATCCCTATTTCGCGTTTCTCAATGTTAGCGTTTGTTAAGCTTAGCATGGCATTCAATGCTGTTGAGACATTTATGTGGGCCCTTATACGTATATATATATACACACACATAGTGAAGTTATACAAGCTTCAAATTTGAGTGGAAAGGGTTCCTGGGTTTTGATGGGGCCCTCCTTAGTAGCTTACTTTGACTTTGATGAGCAGTGACAGTAATTTGGAGGGAGTAATTGTGATGCTGAAAGTGTAGTCTGTGCTGGAAAATTGTCCTGTTGGTGCCTTCAAGTTGAATTCTTGTTTTTGCAACACACTGCTGTATATAATTTTGGGTTATTATTGGGAAGCTGTGTTAAAATCCAAGTACTTTCTTTCTTATAATGGTATCAGTCATTGGGTTCATTTATTTACATGTGTATGCATATTCTTCCCCAATTTGTGTCAGTTTATTTATTTGTTTATTCTTTTCTAAATAAGATTGCATTAATTTTCTGGATTTTCTCTCTGCTGAACAAAAAAGGTTGTGGATAAGTTAAATTCGGGAGGTAAATCTAAAAGAGATGGTTGGAGGACTGAGTTGCCTGGTGAAGGCGTAGGAGCAGGAGTCATAGACAAAATGAAAGATGAGAAAAGGAAAGACGTAGCTTGGCAAGGCAAATGCTCTGGTACAGTGTATGTTCCGTAATTGTTTGATTGGAACTTTACATACTTAAATAAAAAATACTGAAGTAGATTATGCTTTTTGCTGCCTAGAACGTCCAACTTTTTTTGGTTATTTTGCAGCTATATTGGTGGAAGTGAATCTGAAGGGCACTTTTCACTGATTAACGAGGCATGCTCAATGTTAGTAAGATTAGCACATCGATGATATGAAATATTCCTCTGATCCCTTTTTTTTTTTTTTTTTTTTTTTGATAAAAGATGAATTCATTAGAACCAAAACAGGGCCCCGAAGGCCACCAAAACAGAGACAAAGCTAACTCCACTGAAAGTGAAGCAGCAGGCACCTCAGAAGGGTTAAGAGTATCAAAGAAATTACAGACATAGGCCCATGAGGCCAGATTATGAGCATAGTAGTTACACTCCCTAGAAACAAAAGTAACAACAACTTGAGTGAAAAAAGGCATTAATTCACGCATTTGTTGGAACAACTAAATGATGGAACTAATGTACGTGGCATTTAGTTAGGTCTAGTGAATATAGATAGGATTTAAGTGAAAGTCACAAAAGGATAGACATAAGGGATTGACATGTATAATTGGCCCTTTTGTTATTCCTATTTAGAAATTACAAGGGCTTTAAAGCACTTGGAGTTAGGTAGAAATATTTAGACAGCTTAATTGTATAGAGATATCAATAGCTTAATTGTATAAAGAAATCATTTTGTCCACAGGCAACTTGGTATGTTGTTTGTGGAACATTATAAAGCTAATTGTTGGTGTCGTCATGTTCTGTGTGATAAGAGTGTGCTTGTGCTTGCGTTATCTTCAGAGCTACAGTTGCCAGCTTCTCTCTTTCGTATACTTGCTTTCCTCTTGTCTGAACTTGTTTAAGTTCCATCCAGGTTTGCACATACCAATCCATTACATTTGGATGTATTCCAGAGTGTAGTACGGTTTGAAGCAGAAGTGGTTGCCATGACTGCTGCATTGCTTGGCAGTAAAGAAAAGTTTTCAGGGGGACAAATATGTGGAAACATGACCTCAGGAGGAACTGAGAGTATCTTACTAGCTGTGAAATCATCACGCGACTATATGAAAGCTAAGAAAGGAATAACGAGACCTGAAATGTATGTTGCCTGTCCTCATTTGATTTTTTTTGTGTTTGCTTCACAGTTTTATTAATGCATTGGCTTTCTTCCCAAGCTCAGGATAATACCTGAATCTGCGCATTCAGCATATGACAAGGCCGCACAATATTTTAACATCAAGTTATGGCGCGTCCCTGTAAATAAGGAATTGCAAGCAGATGTCAAAGCGATTAAAAGATATATCAATAGAAACACAGTTTTGGTATACATTGAATACTAGACACTTTTCTATTTCCTACTTTTCCTTTTCCCCTTCTTTCTTTTGTGCATTATTTTAAGTTTTAAGGATCATTTGACTATTCCACTCTAAACAATTCGTGGGTGCCTCTTGTGTAGTCACTAGTGAGGATGATTTCCCATCTAATCATCATGTTCACCAGTTGAACTTAAGCGGATTCTTTTATACTGCAGATTGTTGGATCTGCACCTGGTTTCCCTCATGGCATCATTGACCCTATCGAGGTGGGTGACAATCTGGTTTTGTGTTTAGGTGGGAAGGTTGGGGTGAAAGTGTGCTGAGGGAGGCATATTGACAACCTTGTTTATCTGAAGTTAATTTATATACAGTTTTAATTGTGAAAATATGGAACTTCTTTTCAGGAGCTCGGTGAATTAGCTTCTACCTATGGGATATGTCTGCATGTGGACCTCTGTCTTGGTGGCTTTGTATTACCTTTTGCTCGTAAACTTGGGTACATCTTCTGAATATTTTATTAGCTGAGTCTTGCACTAAAGTTTACTTTTGCCGTCCTAGCCTACAGAGTGTTGTAAAGAGAGTAGATTTTCTTGCTAGCTTGATTCTTTATTTGTCAAATACAGCTTTAAAGAGAATGCTGCCATTATTGTCTCTGTATTCTTTTTCTCGTGGGCCTTGCCTCTAGGTGATTTCTTCATGTCACCCATATATCCTACGAAGCTATCAAGATCAACATGAACTTGCAAGCAAAGTTATACCAATTTACTGCGTATATGTTATGTACATATATTCGTGCATTTGTTTCTGGAAGTTCTTTTTTACTGGAACTAATGGTGACAGCTTTTTCTTTTTCAGGTATCCTATTCCGCCTTTTGATTTTTCTGTTAAAGGAGTGACCTCAGCATCAGTTGATGTGCATAAATATGGGTTGGCTCCTAAAGGAACTAGTGTGGTTCTGTACAGAAATCATGATATTAGAAAGGTAAGATTCTCGGTTTTGGTTGAAATTTCCAACAAAATTTGTAGATATTAAATTGGAGGCCGGTGTTATGTCGCTGTTACTTTCTCAAACTTGAAATTAAATCAGGGTCGTGTTGTTTTTGTTTACTTTCTAAGTTGTTTCGTATGGATCAATTCTAATGTTCTTTTCTATTGATGGCATCTTGGTTGCTGGGAATGTTGGATTTATTGGATTTCTATTTTTGAGCAGCATCAATTTGTTGCTGGTAAGTTACTTTGCTCTAATTCAGATTTCATGGTCTTTGACTTTAAGTCAGCGAACAAGTTTATACTGGTTCTTCCTTTCTTCCTCACTTTGAAGGAAACAAACAAAAAACGTAAGAAGGAGAAAAAAGATATCCACTCCATTCTATTTCCTAGTGGTTCCAGTTTGCGTAGATATACCAAATATAAGCATGCCACTGTAAGAATGGAGTTGAATTTGGGAAATTACTCTGAACACAAAATAGTTCCAGTTTATGTAGATATTTGAATTTTGGAAAATACTCTGCAGAGCACGAACATATTTAAAAGTACAATAGAATTGGCTGGAGCTACAGTTTGTATAATGTGGAGACAGAAGCAATTCTTGAGCTTTTCCGATATTTTAGATATGAGGCCTACTAAAGTACTGGAGAGGAACTCTTTTCTTTGATTTCTGGAATCAAGTTATGCATTTTGATATATGTTTATGGCCTTATTTTTTTTCTTATTCGCATTTTATGTTGCAGTAACCGAGTGGTCAGGTGGGCTCTACGTGTCTCCAACCATAGCTGGTAGCAGGCCTGGTGGTTTAATAGCTGGAGCTTGGGCGGCCATGATGTCTCTAGGGGAAAAAGGTGAGAACCTACTTATGAAGCATTGCTGGCGCAACATCTTATACGTTTTGTTTTTTCAAACGCTTGGCCGGTGAATTTTATTGTTTTTCGTGGCATTTTAACATTCATAGGGTACTTGGAGAATACAAAACAAATCATGGATGTATCGAAGAGAATACAGAAAGGGTACACGTTTCACTTTTATTCTTTTCTTCAAGTGTCTACTTCTTTGGAGGGTGGGGAAGATGCAACTTTTGTTTTCATTGCCATCCCGTGTGCAGGATAAAGGAAATCCCAGAGTTGTTTATCGTTGGAAGGCCAGACATGACGATTATTGCAATTGGGTCTGACATTGTGGACATATTTGAAGTGAATGATATAATGACATCTAAAGGATGGCATTTAAACGCACTGCAGAGACCCAACAGGTGGTCTCTCTTCAAATATGTGGAACCATGAAATTAATGCATTCCATCAGCAGAATGTTTAGTTCTTGAAATTGATTTCCTTTCTTTTTGTGATTTGAATCAGCATTCATATATGCGTAACCCTTCAACATGTACCAGTTGCTGAACACTTCCTTGGGGATTTGAGGGAATCGGTTAAAAAGGTGAGTGCTTTTTAAGCTAGACCAGAAAAAAGCGGGAAAAAGACCAGACTTAACTTGCGATAATGAAAGAGTAATATCAACAAACACATCTATTTGGAAATAAGCGAAAAACCAAGCATATCCATTTGGGCATAAGCATCAACTTTTCAAAAGCAGAAATGGTGATTGGTTTCCAAGCCTTTTTTATGCCACTAATCTGAGTTAACTTTTTTTATGTTTCCACTATTAATGTTACATCTTTCAGGTAAAAGAAAATCCGGGGCCGATAAGCGGTGGATTAGCTCCCATATATGGTGCTGCAGGGAGGATCCCAGACAGAGCCATGGTTCAGGACTTGTTGGTAAACTACATGGATGGTGCATGCTAAAGCATTTGTTCCGTTTCGGTCGACTTCTTACTGTTTTTCCAATGCTTTCTCTGTTTTACACCTAAATTATTGAGTTAAAGCTGTAAAAGAATACGCTACCATTTATTTAGATTCTTAAGTCTCTGGATGATATTTACGTTAAAATTTATTTAACTTATACACAATTTACGTAACTATTGTTTCTACACAAGGTTATTACGAATAATAGGATGATGTTACATTACTTGTGCAGAAGAATGCGAGATAACAGGTCATGCTCATTCAAGCTTTCAGCCGAAAAAAGCTTTTGCATTTGTGTAAGAATCTAATACTCCCAAACAATCCCTCCATTCAAAATGTTTCACGTAGGTGGAGAAGTTGATTATTTCTTGGAGAAAAAAAAAATGGACTTCCAAAAGCAAATGGAGCGATGATATAATAAAAGCTTTCTTTTTTTTTTTTTTTTTCCNNGTGTGTGGAAAGAAATGAAAAGATAGAGAAGAGAAAAAATGACGACCAAAATTAGTACCGCGGAAACGTACTTTGACAGAGCTTATAGCCATTAATATCAAGTGATTCATAAACATACTTTCTAGATGACACTTGAAAGTTCATATCGATAATTCTTGGATACGAGAAAGTTTACATCTACTAGGATGATTTACT
Source organism: Parasponia andersonii (assembly GCA_002914805.1). Lineage (NCBI taxonomy): Eukaryota > Viridiplantae > Streptophyta > Magnoliopsida > Rosales > Cannabaceae > Trema > Trema andersonii. The sequence continues at coordinate 179,696 of JXTB01000334.1, read as the reverse complement.
TTGCACTATTACATAGATCGTATCTTAACAAGAGGAGTACCTCTTTTATTTATTTATTTCTTCCACTCAAGCTCACACAACAACTCAGTAACGTCAATATTCTCAACAAGAAAAATTTTACAAACTTAATATTTCTTCTTTACTAATCATGCTTTTGATAATTTAGAAGCCAACTTGCTCTGCATTTCAGAGCTCCAGGACTAGGTCTGCAATAAACAGAGGAGAAAAACTGCATCAGCATATGGTTACTAGATGTCAACATACAATCTTGTACATGTTTGATATTGGTGTTTAAATCATAAGAATTACAACTTCACTGAATCTGCAGGATTGGTAAAACTGATCACAAAGAAGATTACGTATAAATGACAAGATCAGACGCTAGATTATTTGGTTCTAATTGAAAAAAGAATAATAATAATAATTTTGTGAACGAAAATTTTCATGTTTGGTCCTTAAAAAAACAAAGCTAGTATATGAAGGTCTTACAATCTGCATCTGTTTTGATCCACTGCTCTCTGTTTCCAATTGAATCAATGCTGCCAAATGTGAACTGGGGTGGGTTGGACTGGCTCCTGTAGCGCCGTATTTTCTGCTTTAGAAAGAGAGCTCTCTGAGGGCATAACGTGATATCCTCGTCCGGGGGGATCTGACGTCCATAGTTGCCAGTGCCATCATATATAGTTTTCTTTTTGTACTCATTCTTTTGAACCTTACCAGACGACTTCTGCGCAGCTGTTGAGGTTTCAGGGTGAACTTTCCTATGGAACATATGAAGAATCTACGTGCAACACATGGAAAAAAAAAAAAAAAAAACTCAATAAGGTTAATATTCCGTACTCTAAGAAAAAGTTAATAAGTTGCATCTTAAGTCTGGAGAAAGCAATGCTTTTCTAGATTGTGCTTGCGTGAAAGTGATAATATCAATATGATAACAGTGAATATGTGATATTGGACACTCACTTCTTGTGTTATGTCATTCATTCATTAACTGAAATGCAAATTTTTCTTTGTCATGGCTGTCGCTAGAACAGTTAACATTTGATACTGGAATATCTGTAGTTGCAGTACCTTGTGCAGTTTTGTTTCTGTAGGAGCGGAGTCCACCGGTCCACCACCACCAGGGCCTGCTGCCGAGCTTCGAGAAGAAGCATGGAGCATTTTTTTCTTCAACTTCTTTTTCATCAGGTTCATGGCAGATTTATCTGCTTCTTTCTCTGATCGCTTCTCCTCCCTGTCCCCTTTCCCTCCACCATTCTCCTCCGTTATTTTACTTCTTTGAAACAGCTCACCAAGTGATGTCCTGTGTTCTTTCTTCGCAACGGTGGTTGTTGTTTCTGACAATTCAATTGCGGAGCCAAAAAGATAACCCTGCAGTGGGCAGACCGGAGTCCCGTTTCCATCTTCAGGCTTCCCACTAAGTGTAATGATGCTGCCATGGCTGCTTCTTCCATTGCTGACATGGCTGTTCCTTCCAGAGGAGTCATTAAAACCATCATCCGGTGCTTCAGCTCCCAGAACTTTCTCCAACTCATCATTGATGAGCTTCAGTTCATTCTCAGTGACCTCAGTTTCTTTTTCAGTTATGTTGTCAACTGATATGGCAAATGTTGGTGTTGCTGGATCAGTCACAATTTGATCTGATCCAAGGGTACCGATCGCAAGAAAGCCATGGAAGAGCTCAGATATTGCAGCAGATGATTCCTCCTCAAAATCTTCTTCTTCTGCCCTCACTGCTTCTAGACCGGTGAACGATTTTCGAAGGTGGTTGTCTTTCTGGGCTTGTTTGAAGGGTCTAGCACCATAGTTCGATTTTGAGTAGTATTGTTGATCATCGAATGATGATTGTCCTGAAATACCGGAACCCGAATGCCCTGCCTCAGAAATATAGGAGGTAACTTGGAAGATAGCAAAGTTAACCAAGAAAATGATTCTAATGTTGCATTCTTTCCCTTTTTTTTGGTTTTCTCAAGTAGAGTGAATAGCATTTTACTCAAGAAACAGGTCAATTTAGGAATGATTCGGTTACTGTATTAAAAGAAACTTGGACTGCACTGCAATGATGCCGTTATTCTGGAAGCAATGACATGGTTTGTTATCGTGTTTATTGATTTTTGCACAAGAAGCAAAATTCAGGTAAACAGCGCCCTAAGATATTTCATACGAGTAAGCTAACATATCTTATGTAAATTTACAAGAACATGGTTCGGGACCTACAGTGTGCATTTAGTGTTCATGGATGGTTAGGCTTGTTTATGGTGATAACTTCTTATTGTTTTCCTTTGACCTTTACTTTTGATAACTAAATCAGCAAAAGAAGTATTTGAAAGAAGTATTTGACAGCTCAGACTTACCAATGACAAGAGCTTTAAGAGCTTCATTGCTATTTTGGCGAAACTTCCGATGCATCCAACAAAGTAACTGCAAGAAAGGCATGTGGAGATCAACATGTTGGAATAGATTTTGGTTATCCTAAGGTAAAGAAGAAAAATGGACTATACCTTCATTTTCTGGTTGTTTTTCAGAACGCTTGTTGAGCTTTGGTGATCGCTTAACTTAGTTTGTGACAAGGGATTGTGAAATATGAGCAAGCTTCTTGGCTTAGTTGAGCTGTATGTAATTTATGAGTATGATGTGAAATACTTGCTAAAAGGGCCTATACGTTCTTAGAAGAGGTAGGTGCCGTGGAGCAACATGAAGATAGGTACAACAGGATCACGTCAAGTGGCCAAATGGCCAATGGGTCCCGGACCCCCCAAAATTTGATGATTCTATATCCTAGTCATAGTGGCACATATTTTAGTCTGAAGTTGAGTGTATGATTTGGAATTGTTTTCTCTTCATAATTAGTATTAATTATTAAATGCAGTTGGACATGATCCAATATTATATATCCATGTCATGGTTTAGTGGTATTGTACGGTGATACGTAATTAAACACGTTCCTTATTGAATAAACGCCCCTCAGGTGTGCTGTTTGCTGTGTGAGCTGAGGCTTTCCATTCTGACTATAACATGTTCATGCACATGTACTTTCTGCAGAGGATCATGAGATGTGTTCCATTAATGCCTATTACTTTTCTAGGTATTTGGTAGGGAAACCCCACATTAAACAGTGGGGACTGCGTGGAATATTTTGTCAGAAACCAATGGGGTCAAACATAATCGGACAATGATGTAGATCTTTTCTTATTAGAAACGCATGAACTTAAAAGGAATGGATTCTGGTTGGTCCATTTTTTGTGAATTATTTCTAATCCAAGGACCTTATCTAATTGATTATCATAATTCTTTATTTCCTTTCAATAAATATCTTAGTATTTGGCTTTTATAATCGTAATGTAATCCTATCATTTTCTTAGATCTCTGCAGTCAACTGGACCTCCCACAGCAATTGGATGCTTTCGAACTATGCTTGAAACCAGATAAGCTGTAATGAAATCTGATACCATGAGCAGGTAAACTGCACCTTAAACATTTTGGTAATTGTCTTCATGCATTTTGCTTGAATTCCGGTCATTATTTGCATATTATAATAACCTCTAATTGATTTAGTAATAGTAATGTACTACGTTGGTAGAGACACAAGAAACCAGAAATTACTTTCTGTTGGTGATATATTGCGAAAAAAGTAGCTAGTACTTAGTACACTACCGCAGATCATTTATGTTGCGGCATCTTCTGACATGAGAATAAAGTCCTATAGCACCATTTTACTAGAACAAGCTTCTATGACTTTAGTCCTTCATGGTGGTTTTTGCTGTGTGTGATGCTAAAGTTGCCACATGTGTGGATTTAGTTCTTTCTCGTTCTGAGCCTCTCATTATCATTTATCATATTTTTAATTTGGTAACAGTCATTATCATCAGGGTGTAGTCTTCTCTAGCTCAGAACAGTCTATATATTTCGAACAGGGTCTGTTGGCTTTGGAAACTTGATGTGCCCCACAAGCATCTTTACGAATAAGAGGGTGCTGGGAAAAGGGTGCACGCTTAGAGACAAAGGTGAGAGTATATTTGATGAGAATAAACTATTTCGAGACAACAGAATTCTTATTTATTTATAAAAAGGGAAACTAATTCAACTTTGGATATTACTAATGTTATCATGAATATGATTCATTCATTATAATTGACAAAAGTCTTACGAGAATAAATTAATAGGTAAATTCATGCGATCCTTGGATTTTTGAAACCTTTTTTTTTTCTTTTGCCTCGATTAGAGGGAACCGAGTTTTAATTAGAATATTCTTTAAAAAAAAAAAGAAAGAATGTTAATCTCAAAGGCAGCTGATTGTTAGTGTCCTTAGCTACCAATCACATCTTTCTCTCATTTATCAACAGATCTAACAGCATTTGGAAAAAAAAAAAAATCTTGAAGTAGACTACTGTATCTGTTCAGTCATACTCTCTCTCTGGTTGAGCTTTCAGCAAAACAATGATCCAAGAAAGTGGAAGTAAACTACTTCCCCCCCCCCCNCCCCCTCCCCAAAATCTAGTGTTACTGTTCAGCTTCTTATCTGCAATTTCAACAACCTTTTATGGTTTGAAAAGGATAAAGATTTTTGAGATTGATTATGACTCTATCGGATATCAGTGAAAAATAATTGCACTGCTGATAGATTGGCACACTCCCCTTGTTTTTCATCAATACTTATATTGATATCTCACTTTTCTGGTTGATTGGATCGAGTGAAGTAGCGGGGGACATATCTATTAAAGCTGGGCCACATAACAAAGAAATACTTGTTTAAACCACTGGTTGGAGTTCTTAAGTCGACATAATACATAATACATGTTTAAAAAAGATCAAATTTAGTTGACCATCATAGAAGCTGCACTATATATACACTTCACACGTCAAATATGTATGGCTCTGTGTTTAGTTAAAGATCTTGGAAATGCTAACAATATGATCAGCTTTTAAACATTTAAGAGAAAATAACTGACAGTGCAGGATTAAGAAAAGCTTTATTAAAATATTGATTTATAATATCCAAAGTATACATATATATATATATATATATCCCTTTGTTTGACACAAGGATAAAATTTGTGGGTGTCTTCAAGAAAACTTTATCAAGTAAATGAGCATTGTTAAAGACAGACGTGTCCAATCAAAGCCATTGATTGGCATAGGCCTTGTATAGCTGTGATCTGATCGTCAGTATTTCTCTAAGTGTATTACCTTTAGCATATAATACATGTAGCTTTGATTGACAGTTTTCCTGCAGCTAAGAAGGAGACACTGGGAAGTACTGCGTTCATCCCCTGTAGACCCTTATATGTCGGTAGTTTTTGAGGGTGCATTTCTATACTATTTATACATAAATTATATATAACCCCACTGTGATATGATACGATTAAAGGGGTTGGCCATATTGTGTTTGAAATATATCATTCATATTTTATCATGTTTGGCGTGGTTTGTCTTAATGTATTTATAACCTTTGATTTCTGAATCACTTTAGGGTCAAGTGGAGGGGCATACTACTGCAAGCATAGGCATACATGCATGGAGATTTTTGCTGGCACCCAATTAATAGAAGCCCATCAGTTTTGTCGGCTGAAACTAGTGGCCAGTCTTTTTTCCTCCTCACTTCACTTGTACTCCTCACAAATTTTTATGGTCGTCAATTCCTATCCTTGTCATTAAATAATGAACTATACATTAACCCTTCCAAATCACACTGCTAATTAACTAGCTGCATATATTTCTATACCATATGTATGAACTTAGTTCTCTTTGCTCCATATACACCTCAAGACTGGACTAATCAGTACTTGTCTTTTATAATTGGATATGCACATTCAAGTGACTCTGAAGTTACGTGCATGTATTTAACACGATTGCGCGCTTTCAACAAACTGGATATTCCTAAACTTTAACCATGCATGACCTGTTCAGGTGAAAGGAGAATAAAGTCAACTATAATAAGATTTATATTATATTATATATATGTATATAGACCGAAGGTGTCGTCACGTTTAATGTTTCAGCAAAGGAGATTAATGGTGTTATTAACTTAATATGAGCTAGCTCCGAATAATATAATAATAGTATCGTCAGTGTCTGTTTACCTTTTTCCATGAGATGAAGTAATCAAGTTTTGCATGGATTCAGCTGCATCGAATCTTTGACTTTAACTATTTTAACCTTAAATATAACGCAAACAACGTAAAATACACGTGCATACACACCATGACATTCTACACTATATATATAACCCAACGATGAGTATAGTCAACTAATCCGGTGTTTCAGAACGAAAGTAATGGCTAACATGAAGATCTGGAATAACAGGGCTACTTTTCTCTGTACCCTTCTCTCTTTCGCCATTGTTTTCCACCAAACCAACGGCTACGATTCGCGTGACTCGCATGGCAACATCACGATCCGGTGGGACGTCGTGTCACCGACCCCAGACGGCTACGTGGTCAGTCACTCAGTTTGACTCCGTTATCATTTTTTCTTGACCTTTTTTTTTTTTTTTGCCATTTTCCGTTTGATTTCACGGCGCTTTTATTTGTTTTTCTCTTGACACATTAACAGGCAGTGGTTAACATCACCAACTACCAGAAGTATCGGAAAGTGGACGCGCCCGGTTGGAAGCTGAGCTGGACATGGCCCCACAACGAGTTCATATGGGCAACCCTTGGGGCCCGCGTCGGGGACGAGGGCAACTGCAACAGATTCAAGAAGAGTCGTTCTGCTCCTGCTACGTGCTCCAAGTCCCCAGCGATCTTTGATCTGACGGCTGAGGTTCCGCAGAGCGAGAAGATCGACGGCTGTTGTAAGGGAGGGGTTCTGCTCTCGAGACTCCAGGGCTACAGCGAGTCAACCACGGCGTTTCAGATCGCCGTCGGTGGCGCGGGCACCAAAAACACCACTTGGCAGGTCCCAACCAGCTACACTTTCCGTGCGCCACGTGGCGAGTACTCGTGCTCAGAAGCACGGGTTGTGGCCCCCACCAGATTCATCACCCCGGACCTGAGGCGAGTGACGCAAGCCTATAGTGAGTCCTCTTGTTCATCTATTATTCATAGAAACTTGAAACTTCTTTATCATTAATGATATATATGTATATATTCTTTTCAATTTCAATTTTATTTAGTACATTATTATTTGACGGTGCTATTATAAAATTAATAAATAAAGCTGATCTTAGGGTGCCACGAATTAACATATCAATAAGCGGGGACATTAATTAATTAATTAAATGTATGAATTTTCTATGTCAAATTCTACGTGCTATTGAGTTGCATACAAAACTAGATATGGCAGCAATTAATAGTAGAAAACAGTGTATTTTTACTTTATCCGGATGGTTAATTTTCATGCAAATTCTTTTGAAAACACTTCACTACATATTATACAAATACACAGACATGCATCTACTCCGTTATGCATAATGTATACGTATACTGAGCTTGAAGTTTTGATTTGGGTGGGTTCAGAGACTTGGAAGGTCGAATGTAGCTATAAACCTCCCTCCCAAAACAGAGTACCTCTGTGCTGTGTCTCTTTGTCTTCTGATCACGGAATGAATACCTCTTGCCCTACTTGTTCATGTAGCTGCCAAAATCAGACTCATTCATGCTCCACGTAAGCTTCATCTTGTTTCTTCTCTTATATATATATATATATTTGTATTACAATAATTGCATAACCATAACTAGCAAGACAATGACTAACCATGCATGAAAATGCATGTAAATATTTTTCTTCTTTTGAGCAGAAAAAACCATGATAGATTAGTCTCCAAGATAGAGTGTACGGATCACATGTGCCCTGTAAACATCAACTGGCATGTGATGTCAAAAGTCAAAGAAAATCATGAAAGAAAGATTCGAGTGACAATATCCAATTTAAATTACGCGAGGAATTATCCGGATTGGATCGTGTTGGTTGAACATCCAGCTCTTGGTTACAGTACATGGGTCATTCATGCTAATCATAGGTTCTTATCCTCTTCTAATTACCGTAAGTATCTTTCGCATTCAATAAAATTAGTTTCATTGTCAAATTAATTTACACTCTTTTTCAAAACTACTACTCCTTTTTCGCTTTTGATTTTTCACTTTCTTAACTGGCATATAACTTGGGTTGCAGGTAAAATGGAAGTGGTATGGGGAAGGAAAGGTCACAACCAAGTTTTGGCACCATTTGGGACCAATGGCTCAACCACTAACTTTGTTTTGGTTTTCAAGGGCAGAGCTAGACATGGCACTGCAAGAGAATGGAGATCTCCAGAAGCAATCTTTTTCAATGGGGATCGATGTGTAAGCCCTTTGCCGACTCAGTTTTAATAATAGAGGACCGTGATCCTAGTTTAAATTATGGAACAACGCTATAAGTAATAGAGCTGTGAGGCTCGTTGCAAATTTAAAATGTAACACTTATCTTACCATTTTTCTTGAATTATATGTGCGTGCATGAATAAACTTTGGAAACTGTCACTTGTTATTTGATTTCTTTTTGTTGATTTTAGCAATTTGATTATGAAAGTTCATGATTCATTAAAGTCACATGAATGAGGATTTGTTTATTTTTTATTTTTTTGGGTTATTACAAGAAGAGTGAATAACACAAAGGGCATTACTAGAAGAGTGAATAAACCTACTTTCATTTTTTGGTCTGAGAATAGAAGTCCCTATATAGTTCCAAATGGATTAAATTGTTTTTTAGTGTTTAGAACTTAAAATGTATCATTTCTATTCTGCATGGAAACTAAAACCTACAATAAATGAAAACGGAAAAAATACAAAATTCATTATATTCCTACAGAAAGCCAAAGGTGATAAACTGATAATGGCCCTGTCAACTCCAATGGGGAAAGAGGTTGGGGCTCACCCATTACACTGCATAGGCATAGCTGAAACTGATGGCTAAGCTTGTCTGTGACAAAGCAAACAAATTGCCACGAGACAATACAGTCTGTATCTATTAAATTTTTGCCTTTGTTTCATGAATACTGAAAGCGACCCATAAATGCTCCCAATTTATACGGATAAGAGTCATTTACGAATCTTAGAGATGACCCCAAAATCCACAAACGACAATGCTAAGTCTATGCCTCGGAACACCTGAAAATTCTGCATTAGAATTTAGAGTGTTTGTTATAAGAGTTAATCTTTGCTATTCAAGGGTACAGCTCAATCGTTTTTTTTTTTTTTTCTTTTTTGACCGTACAATGATTTTTTGACACTACTAGGGCTTGAACCTGTCCTATTCCACACACACACACACCTGTAACTCGTAGACCAATTGAGCTAGACTGAAATGGCGATCAACTGAAATTGCTAGCCTGAATATATACGAGAAAAATAAAAGCAGACAATACAACGTCGTTTTTATTAGAGTAGATAATAAATAGATAACTAGATAAATAGTAGTTGCTGTTTTGGCAGTCCAGAATGAGGTCGAGTTCATTGTCCTTGAATGTAATTGTACTCGAAAAGAAAGAATACTGATAAACTTGCGGTCCACTCAACTGGACCACCTCAAAACCAGGCGCAAACAACACAACATTAAATATATGAAGGGCCCCGTCAACCCATCATTGCATAATGTTACTTATAACCTTATTCAGTGAATATCAGTGTCCTCGTATCTATTACGGTAACAAACTACCACGGGTAAAAACTTTTACCATACACCTTGCCGAAAAGAAAAAATGCCAGATGTTTCATTGGGCTTTTTTCTTCTTCTGTTGAAAAAAAAAGGAAGATTCACTGGGTTCTTACACCCAAAACTTTTGGCCGTTTTGATGATGTTTCGCAGCTCTTATATTGGAGATATACTTTTTCTTTTTTTTGTACGACAGTGTAGGAGTCGTAGTAATTTGAGAAATTTAGATATATGCGCTGCAGCAAAAGAAAAAAAGTCTACTATTGTTTACATGGTTGGACCAGCATTAAAATACTAAGAGACGTAATAAAAGAAACTATTGCAATGTCATTGTAATCGTAGAAATGCAGATATTGACGGCACCTAAAGTAGAAAAGTTATATTGGTATCTGAATATACCAAAATTAATATAACAAAAGACTAACACGCGGCGGAAAGTAAACTATCGACGGGTGGACAAAAATTTTAAATAACTAAATATAACATCATTTGGCATCCAAAAACAGAACTTGTAATTAAATGTAACTAAAAAAAATCTCTTCAACAATTCCTTCAGTAACAAAAAATACACTCTGATGTTGAAAGAACAGAACTGTAATTGACCAATTTAAGATCCCTCGTATTGGTAGAATTACTAACCACAAAGAAAGGCCACGTCAATCAAAATTACCTCAAAAGTTATATTTATAAATGAAAAGGTCCGAAGCAAACTAGCAAAGGGCATAATTCACAATAAACCAATTCCTAGTCAGAAAAGAAGGGTACTCTGGGGTTTTTACCACACCTCTAGGACATGTTAGGTTGTCCTCTAGAATTATAGGGCACCTACCATAAATGAGTGCGCCTAGGGAAGATATAAACTCCTAAAAGAAACCCCACAATTATTAACCCAAAGTTCAAACGATTCCAGCTAAAAGGAATCAAAACAAAAGAAAGCAAAAGCCTAGAAAATCGTATCCATTGACATTCAAAAAAAGCAGAGAGAGAGAGAGAGAGAGTAAGAGCATCGAATAAACAAGTAAAATTAATTAAAAATAAAAATAATACAGAATGCATTATCCCCATTATTGTACTTAATATTCCTATTTTAATATGGTCCATTTCAGAAGAGACAAACTATCTATCAGTCATCCAATCACAAAACTTGGTTCCGAAGCAAAAATATTAATGAACTTAATAAAATTTAACAAAGAGTAACGTGAATACACATTTCCGAAAAAAAAATAGCTAAACAACTTCACCGGCGAGAAAATGACTCCTCGCCGGCCAGATAGTTTCATTTTCAAGTGCCCAAAGCAAAGAAAAAAATAAAAATAATAAAATAAAATAAAAGTTGAAGCATTAAAGAGAGAGTTTTTCCATTGAGGGGGACAGTACCTATATTCCATCACAATAATACCCCATTACCAAATATAATATAATACTAATAAGTTCTCGTTTTTTTTACCCTGCCTTTTCGTTTCTGAGCTAGAAAAATAAAAGGAATAAAATTTTCTTTTCCCCCAAAAAGAATATTAATAAAAATTGGAATTTTACTAAGCATTCGGACTCCAAAGGCTCCACAAACGAGAGTTCAATAACCCTAACACGTCCGGCAATACCTTTCTAGCCAAACCCTTGTGCTCATTCGCCGTCATTGTCCGCAGAACAACCGCCACGTCATCACCGACCTCAAGCTCCACCGTTCCCTCCTCGGCCGCCTCCTCAACGACGTCGTTTTCCTTCTCCTTTCTCTCGTCATTCCCACCAAACCCATCATTCCTCTTCGGCGAACTGACCACAGGAGCACTCAGTACTACATCTTCAGGCAAAACCTCCACAACCCCACATGGGTTTTCAGCCGCTACATCCTCCGGAGCAGCCATCGGAGGAGGAGGAGGAGGAGGGAGGACCAAGTCGGACTGGGCCGGGGCATCTGGGATGGGCTTTTGGGCCTCGCGGCGACCCAACTTGTCCCTCCTTTTGCCTCGGCCGTTGTTTTTCTTGGACTTCTCACCGTGAGTCAGGTGGTCCTCGAAGGCCTCGATGACCTGGTGGATGAGCTCGCGGTTGGGGGAGGAGTCCCAGCGGAACCAGTAGCTGGTGTAGCAGTCGAAGCAGTCGCAGCCGAAGATGGGAGGCTTGTGGTGATGATGACCTCTAGTGTTGGAGCCTTTCTTCGAAGACTTCTTCTTAGAGTCGGCTTGTTGGGTCACCGAAGAAGAAGATGAAGATGAAGACGAAGACGAAGACGAAGACGAAGAAGAGGTGGTTTTGATGGACCTGGTTATCATGTAAGCCAAGACCTCGCGGTCTTCGAGGGAGAGGACTGAAGCCAAGGCTAGAATAGCTGCAGGAAGGAGCTTCAAAACGGAGACCACTTCTGTGTCGTTTGAGGATGAAGAAGATGAGGATGAAGGAGATGGGTATACTTTACCTTTGTTCTTTATCTTCATGGTGTGACTTCTAAGCACAGTTCGGACTCTCTCAAGGTGAATAAAGCTCTCTCTTTTTTTAATCAATGGAGGAGGACTTGGGTTTTTTAGAGAGAAAAAAAAAAATGAGCAGAGAGAGAGAATGAGAGAGGTCACCTTATTTTTGGCTTTCGTTTTTCAAATAAATTATTTTTCCAGTTAATAATGTGATTCTGGACACATGTTCACGTTCCAACTGAGCGCGTCTTTGGCACGTTACAGCTTTTTAATTATAGTGGGATAGCTTTTGGTTGGTTACTTACTAGAGAGGACTGAAATGAATATAAGTTGATGTAAGAGTCAGATTTTTTTTTACTTTCGAAGGAAAAAATGGCACTTGTCTGATTGATACCTGGGAAAATTTTTAAGTTGTACTTATCTTAGTAATAGTGCTGAGATGAGAAAAGTTGAATGAATTTAAGTTCATATATATATATTTTTTTATTTACAATAATGATTCTCAAAAATATAAAAAGAAAGCCATCTTTAATAATGTAAACTTAATTTCTTTAGTGAAAAGTAGAAGCCATATGCACATATGCAGTGTTACGGATAATTTTCCTTTTCGGCAGGACAGTGCACATGTGCATCCATATTCATTGCCTACATTATATATTATTGAAATGAATGACTAGTTCAGTTCGTTTCTCCTTCAATATCTAATTCACCAATTTACAACAAGATCATTTTACATTGTATAGGTTCCTCCTAATTTCCTTTTTCTTTTATTTTTTTCTTGTATAAGGGGTCCTCCTAATTTCTTGCATTTGTAAATTGCATTTCTGTTAGTTGTATTAACTGATCTTTGTTCAAAAAATTCGACCCATTTATTAAGTGCAAAGAAGAAAAAAAAAATCCTTATTAGAAAATATAAAAAGAAGGATTATGATTTTCAAGTAAATAAGTTAAATTCCACTCATATAGCTAGAAGATGGGAAAACAATGGTTATTTGTAAAACAATATTCTAAAATTTAAGTGTTCTGAATTTTAGATTATATAAAATAATTATTTTGAGATTAAAAATTTTTAAATAATTTTAACTGATAAATAATAATAATATTTTTAAAATAAAAAAATAATAAATCTAATTTTTATTATTAAAATTAGTTTAATTTATAGAATGAATTTTAATAAATTTTTAACCACAAAATATTATTTTATAAATTTTAAATTTCAGAATTTAAATTTTAAAACACTTAAATTTAAGATTATTTCTTTTACAATTTGCCGAAAAAAAAAAAATCAAAACGTTGTCATCTCCAAAACAAAAACTTCAACTTTTTTTTTGCCCTGGCTTACAAACGTGCACTTAATTTATTTTCAATTAAGAAAACGTGAAAATGAGCTAATGACTTTTTAAAAAAGTTGACTGGCTGGTGGTGTGACAAGTGTGAAGAAGCCCAACCCAGCGCGTGGGTTTGAGATCAGAGATCACCTGTGGCCGTGACTAGGGAAGAAGGAGCCTATCAGCTATAGTGAGCTGTCCGTAGCCTAATAAAAAAAAAATGAGAAAAGGAAAATGCTTAAATGGGGACAGCGCGCAGCGAACACTGGCAGCATCGCCCTGGTATAAGATTAAACTTTTTGAGGGTAAAACAGTCATTTCGCTGAACGCTTTCCCGCCTATTTGGATAAGGACAACCGACCAAAACCCCTTTATTGTCTGTTATTAGAGACCTTCAGGCCGCTTCCTAAGGTACAAGGATTCTGCAATACCATTTTTATTTATTATATATATATATTTTTTTATTCCATATGCCGCCTCACCCTATTTTTGCTCGTCATTATCCCATAAAAAAAAGGTCCTGGTCCCTCGAGTTTATTAATCGTCTTTAGTTTAACAGTAGTATAATTTTTTTTTTTTTTTTTGATTTTCGGGCGCAGATTTTGATATTATCACTAATTAAATAATAATAAATCACATATTATATATATATATATATATATATTAATATTTAAAATTAAAATTTTGATACCATAATTAGTAGCCTAAGCATTATCCAAAAATTAATTGAGGAGCTTAGACTTTGTACCCTGTTATTATTTTCAAATGTGGCTAGCGTTATTATAGTGGCAAAGCAAATTGAGCCATTTTCAAATACTCTGTTCAAATGCTTAGGTAGTAGAATAATCGGCTAAGCTATACTAAGATTTTTTTTTTTTTTTTTCCTTCTTTATAGTCTAGAAAGGATTATATTTCGATTTCCATGGTGGACCTCCAAATTAAATTGCAAAGTTTTATATAACTTTCAAATCCGAGAGTATCTTTTGGTGATAAAAGCCAGCGACAGTGTGAAAATTAATATAATCTTTGTTTCCACACACAGTTTGACTAAGTTACTTTACTTTTATGTTTTTTTATTTTCGTGTCATAGACATCTTGGAACAAAGACAATAATTTAACTTTGGACATCAAAATGTGACTCAAATTTGTTCACAAAAATCTTAGCAGGCCACATAAATATTTAAAACTCTATGCACTCCTTTTCACACTTTAATTTATTAAGCTAACATCAAGGGAAGTGACTAGTTTCTTTCCATTTGAAGTTTGAACAAAGCTCTAAGGACAGATTGTGTCTTTGGAAAAGTTATAATAACCAAAGTTCCAAGGGCAGATTATGTCTTTAAAAAAGTTATCTGATGTTCCTGTTGTACCTCTCTATAGATGAAAGGTAAATGAAATGTGGCCTCGATCTTCAATGTACAATTCTCTCGTCCCAACAATATTCGAGAATATGTGGATGTACTAAAATACAATAGATTTGGTTGTTTAATAAATAAGAACAGTCACAATAGATTTGGTTGTTTAATAAACGCCAGTCATCTTCATAAGCTACAAAAACCAGATTGTTAGGTGCATTCAACAAAAAGGGAAACTTTTCTCCTATCTTATGGCCAAGTTATAACAACAAAAGCCAGAAAAAAAAAAAAAAAGAGTGCAACAACCTGCCAAAGCTAAATTCAATCATCTTTCTTATCCTGATTTGGTTGGTATCTATTTAAGGCTGCAGATCGTTTGTCCTCGGCCATCTTGGCATGAACTTCATCCCTTTCTCTAAAATACTTCTCGAAAGCCCTCGGAAGGAACCGCGGAATCAAAAACACAAACAGATTGATTGCAAAATATACCAGATTCGCCACAGCTAAGCACCTCCCGAACCAAAACCAAGCAACATCCTGAGACACCAGAACATAATGTAACAACATGCTTTGCATAAATGTTATAAATATAATAATAGTGAGTCCTATGATTATTTACAGTATAAGAACAATATTGACATGTTCACATTAGTTGGTACTTTTAGCGTATATTCACATCATTCACGTTCAAATTATAAACATAATGTATATAGTAGTCCCATTGTATAGAATCAGGGAAATAATTTAATATAAAAAGCAAGTTTTGACTTTGACCTTGAATGGAGCATCAGCAGGCAGAGTTTTGTTGACCCAAACATCTTTGGTCCAGTCAAGAATGACAAAGATCCTCCGAACCGTATAAAGCAAGGGGACGAAAGCTCGAACCGGAGGCGAAAACAGCGACAACCCACTTATTATATTCTCAGTCAGAATCTGAAACGACAACAAGAACAAGTGCGGCGTGGCGGAGCGCACGGCGTGCTCGTCTCCTCTGGCGAAGCCGCCCAACACGTAAGCCAGAGGCAAGAACAGCCCAATGGTGGTTCCCATGAACACGTACACGCTGAACAGTTTGCTCCCTTGGAAAATCTCAGGGGAGGTGGATGTCACGTGACCGTGGGAAGGGAACGCGAGTCGGGACAGGGCCAATAGATAAGCGCTGGTGAAGGCTGGGAAGACCAGGTCGAGAAGTGGGACCAGGCCGCTCACCGAGAAGACCATGATGAATGCCACGAGTTGGAGCTCTATGATACGTAGTGACCCCATTATGCCACCTACTACCCGCTGTTCCAGTTGGTTTTTGAGGCGGTGGAGGTGCTTTTGTTGGGCTTTTGCGGTGTCTGGGTAGGTTGCCGTTTGGTCTGGCTCGGTCCGAGAAGCCACCGCGAGAGTCACTCCTGACATTTTGGAGTTGAATGATTTGTTGTTTTACTCAAATGGCTAGTACTACTCTGTAAAAGAAGAGGAGAAATTAAGACCTTGTATTACAAAAGTAGAAGATTACAAGAAGAAGAAAACAATTGAGGTGCACACATATATATATATATATTCAAGCACAAGAGCCATTTTAGTTAGTGGTGACTTGTTATTACATTGGGAGACAAAAACATGTGATTAAATATATCTCAATCAAAAGGGGCGAGAAGCATTGTCAAATTAAGCATATTAGTCCAAGTAAAGTGGGCCTAAACCATAGTACTAGTTCAGTCAACGTTTTTCAGATTTGGTCAATTATCAATCTTCTCTGTTAAAAAGAGATGTAAGACTCAGATTATGACTGGAATTTTCACTTTGATGGCACTCTTTTATGATCTTGATTCAAGGAAACTGAAAAATTAATGGTGGTTGGAGAAAACCCATCAATGGGATTTGGACAACCATAATACACATAATAAACTCCGCCAATCAATTAATTTATTCGTCTCACAAACAGACAAGGACACACACAAGGTAAAAGTTGAAGAGCAAGAGACATAACAAAATTACCATCGTTACTCATCATAAGCAGAACAAAACAAAACATGGGTTGTGTATAGAACACTAATTTAAATAGAGACTTAACTATTTAAAGGGAAGAAATACTAGTTACACATGTACGAGTGTACAAAGAAAACATACCCCAGTTGATGTAACGTACCAAAGATAAAGCCAAGTATCACAAGCTATGAAGAATAATGCAATCGACACTCCAAAAACTAGGAAGAAGACTTAGATGAGGAGAGTCATAGAAGAGAGAAATGTGATCAGTGATGGGAAATCTGGACTGACAAAATGAGTGCCAATGATGAATGATTCATTCAAACCGCAACTGACAGTTTAGATCTTCTGTTTCGGGGTAGCGGTCAGAGATTTGAGATTTTGTTTTTGAAAGAGAAAAAAAAAAAAAAAAAGAACCGACTATTTGTTGCTAGCTGTGAAGCTCTTCAACGTGTAGATTTGGCATCTAGACACGTGGAGAAATGTCAAAGTGGAAACGTTATGGTTCGACACGTGTCATGCTAGTCCACAGCTGGTGGAAAGAGAGAGAGAGAGAGAGAGATAGAGGGGTGATGACGTCGAAAGGTTCGCTGGATGTGCTCAGTAGAGGAAACCCAGTTAGAATCCAGGCCTGGGCCTGAAGATAAGTTTGTGCCAGATTACAGGCCCGGGCCCAACTACTAACTTTCATGTAGTCACAACGTCTATTTGCACACAATTATATACTTTCCTCCCTCGAATAATAATCACTCTCGGATACTTTAATTCAGTATTCGAGAATAAAGTATGTCCCTCAATACTCTACCACCGTATGGCAAATTATTAAGGCAATTCTCTGGCGAAAAAACGTCTAATAGTTTAATCTTATATACCATGTACATGAGGATGAAAAAGCTTTGCTAATAATAACAGAGATAGTGGCAACTACTCTTCATACATTAGGTACTTGACAATTATTGTAATTTAAAATTTCTCAAATTCCTCTTCTTGCTAGCAAAGACGCTTATATACCAAAGAAAATGTGATAAACTTACCTTGTATTTCAGCTTTTTATTACGAAACCCTTTACTAAATTGTAAAGATTAAAATGACATGACCAAATTACTATTAGTGGATATTAGATTTAGGTTGATATTACATTTTTTACTTTGTATTTAGGCACACGGATAATTATTTGGAAATTCTTTTATCATAAGGTCATTTTCAAGATAAAAATAATGTTTGAAAATTAGTATAGATAATTTTTAAATTTACTTGCGTTTAAATCTACCACTTACTAAGAATGATTTTGTTATTTTCATCAATTTCTTAATTTTGATTACACGAGAAAGTCGAATTTTAAAAATAGTCAAATTACAAAGCTTTTCACGATAAAAGATCAAATTTCAAAGGAAAGGATTTTCTCATTTTCTTAAAATACATGGAATTTTGTAAAAAAAAATTATGAAATTCAATGTTATTTTACGATGTTTTCTCTATATAACTCAAATAATTACATCAGTTTTGAATAGATTGTTACTTCTTCAACAACAGAACATAGAAACGTAGAAAAAATAGCTGGGAAAAGGTCTATTAAAAGATTTTTATTTTTATTTTTATTTTTGTTTTTACATTTTGGTTTTGGCTGGGGTGCTAATTCTTGTTATTTCATTTATTAAAATTCAGTGAATAGCCCGAGCCCAAAAAAAAAAAATGTCCGTGAATAATCCGAATTGTGAAATATCTTTTAGAGATCCAATGCTACATGCAACCAAAGTTCACCGTTTCAACAATTGGGAAATGACAGACTCAACAAAACTCAAAAGTAAAAATGGTGTTTAAGCTGAAAAGAAACAAAGGTTGACTAGGAATCTTTTGAGCTTTTCTCGGGGATTTTATCATTTTTTTTTCTTTTTTAAAAAAAATAAAAATAAAAACAAGGCATACCTTGGGGGTTTTATTTTTATCCGAAATATGCTTCTGCGCCGGAACATGGTCAGAAACTTCATAAATAGTTGAGAAATGAAGAGTCATAGTAATTCTTTTGAAAAGAATGAAAAGTCATACTTAGAAAACCATTGGTTTAGTCACATAAATAGTATTAAATTTGACAGTTATGAACTTATGAATCATTTATCACAATGAAACTGTTTGACAAAAATTAATTAACTACACATTATATCCCATATATTTTGAAGCGCCTCTTTATCATATCAGAGAAATTTTTTTCCTTTGAGAAATTGATCTTGTCAACCCCATTGAAAAGCTTAATCAGAATCAATGTGTAACGAAGTTGTGCTGAAAGTATATATGCATTGTGAAGGTTGCAAAGATAAAGTCTCTAAATGCTTGAGAGGTTTTGATGGTAATGGTTCTTCTATCCATTAATCTCTTTGATTCAATGTGGATACTAGATATAACGTTGTCGTTGTATTAAAGTTTTGGGATGAAAATTTTCCATGGTTTTTACTTAATCAGGGGTTGAAGATGTTGTGGTTGATACTGAGAACCATAAAGTGATTGTAAGAGGGAAGAATGTTGACCCAATTGAGGTTTTAGGGAGACTTAGGAAGAAGTATAGTCGAAATGCTCAACTCTTCTATCCAATACCAAAACCTGAGAACAAAGAAGATGAAAAGTATAAAGAAGATCAGGTCTGCTCAATTACCTATTTCTCCTGTTTTTAATTTTATTATTGTGCCGTGTCTACTTTTCGTGTTATTTTATTTTTTTTGGAATTTATTAGTTAATGGTCTAGTTGTGCTGTTAAAGGCCCAATTGAAGTTTGTAGTGCTAAAAGTGAGTATGCATTGCCAAGGGTGTGCGGATGATATTAAGAAATATTTGGAGAGAATGAGAGGTATGGACCTTAATTTGGAATTTTACACTTCAATTTCTTTTGGTGTGTTATTCAATAGTTATATTTGTGATATGGGTTCGTCTTTTGATTTTACCATTTGTCCGATTGATATTATATTTTGTGTCACATTTATACAAAATATTTTTTGGGAACAAATAAATGACATAGTGATGATGTTTCTTCCCACATTTCGGATTGTTAGGAGTTTTGACAGTGGAACCAAATATGGAGAAGTCAATGGTGATAGTGAGGGGAATTGTTGATCCATCAAAGCTCGTTCAATACATAAAGAAAAGACTTGGAAAAAATGCTGAAATTTTGAAGCAAGAAACCGGACAAGCCAATTGTTGCAAGAAAGAGCCATTGTGGGATAATAAGTGGCATTGTCCTCCTTTCTATTCCTCTGCTCAGTGCATTTGCCCCAGTGATATGTTTAGTGATGAAAACCCTTTCGCATGTTGCATTATGTGATTGTCTTTTCTTTTTAAAAAGTTAAATATATTAAAAATTTATCGTACAATGAAGTATTTTTTTTTTCTTGTTCTACTTTAGTCAGGCTCACTATTAGTTCATATATGCAATATATTTAGTCAAGTTCATTTCTGTGCATTACATGTGATTTGATATTATCCCAAAAGAAAAGTACTTTTGTCCATGTTTTACGTTTCTTATTTATCTCCATGACAGTAAGAAGGGCCAATTATACACACACATATATATATATATATATATATATATATATATATTCAGGTCAAGAGTCAATTGCATTATGAGACACAGAAATTTCACGTTGTCTTTATTTCATGGTGTTATGTGCGAATTACTTCATAAAATTGAATTTCAAAATAAATAAGCTTTGATTTTTTTAGATTTATTAAGCTGCTATTTAAGGAATATTTTGATCTATGTATATTCCCTTAATGGCCTTTGATTTCGATTACACTATATTGTATAAATCGAAACAAAACCAAACAATGGAAGGTGGGCAAATTATAGATGAGAATATGTGTATGTGCTATGGCTTAAAAACCAGGTTGTGATGACGACTGAGGCTATGTTTTGGTAGGAAGAAAATGCGAGGAAAGAAAAAGTCCGAGGGAAAAGTGGAGAGAAATTAAAAAATTGAGTTATTTGGTAGGAGGAAAAATGGTTGGGAAAGGAGAAAGATAGAGAAAATGGGAAGAAAAAAAATAATTGACCTTACACAAATATTTTTTCTCCAAAAATAGAGAGGAAAGGGGAATGAATTTTTTTTTTTATCAATGTATGAAAGTGAATTTACTAAAATAACTTTATATATTAATTTAAAATTTTAATAAATAGGGCAAAATATTCATTTTAAGATATACTAGTTTTCTTTCTTTCCCACAATTAAACAATAATGAAAAAAATACACTTTCTTTTTCATCCTACATATGTTCTTTTCCTTATGATTTTTCCTTCCCTCCTATTTTCTTTTCTCTCTACCAAACATAGCATAAATATTACAATTTCGCTGGGATTTTTTCATTTTCTTAAATAAATAAAATTCCAAAAAATATATTCAAAACTTTTACTTTGTTTAACTATGTTTTTTTTTTATCATCAACAAAAGAGAGATGCTCTCACTTCTCTCTAAAATCAATTCCGCTTTTTTTATCCGCCAATAGTCATTGCTCCTCCGACAGCTCCTCTTTACTTCCTCTGCTAACAGATGCCTTCTTTAACGGGGAAGGAGGTCATTCCTCTCTTCGGTATGGGTTTTTGCCAATTTTTTTTTTTTTTTTAGTTTTTGGTTTTATTATCAAATAATTCTCTTCTTTGGGAAGGTAGTCTTTCATCTAAATCTAGATCTAAAGTAGTTTTAGTACATCCAAATCCTGATCTATGATAATTTGTGTGGTTTTTAGTTTTTTTTTGCGTGATAGTTTATAATTTATTATATGTTGTTCTTATTTTAGTCTACCTAGATCTATGGTGGTTTCTAGTGGATCTCGAAGTGTGGCTCCTTTTAGTATGTATAATTCACTTAAATCTGTTCAGATTTAAACGGCTTGTATGATTGTATTTGCTCTTCGATAGTTTTTTGCTGTAAAGCGAAAGACACTAACAACAAATATTATGTGGAGGGTCATAATAAGTCAACAATTAATGTCTAAAGCTCTATTAAAGTATACAACAATAATGATCTGCACAAATTCTCTTCTCTCTAGTCAATTTTGCCAAGATCTTAGTACATAAATTTTCTCTGAAAACCTGAATCAGTTTTTTATGATTGTCTACTTTATAATCAAAAATCCTTTTATAGGTATTGTATTTTCTTTATATGTTTAACGGAAGTATTTTCCCTTTAAAAAAAAAAGCTATGTTTCTTTTGTTCTTGACGTGACAAATTGCCATCCCATGACTTCAAACTTGGTTTTTATATATGGGATTATAGCGATTATTGGGTGGTGTCTTTTAACTTCAATATTTCTGTTGAAGCTTTTACAATACATTATTTATTTTCATATAGAATTAATAGTGGGTGTCCTTTTTTACCCTTTGTTTTAATAAAAATTCATTTTTTTCTTTTTATAACTAAATGATTAGGTATATATGTTTTTACACTCGATATATATATATATATAAGTTTTAGTTTATATATTGAGTATATAAATTTTTATTATGGGTATATAATATTTTACATATAGTATATACACTGATATATCGATTGTTTTGTTATAATATTTGAAAAATAGAAATTTATTTAAAATGGGGCCCAAAATTTATTTTGCTATAAGACTCGTACATTTACGAAGATATTGGATGCATAAGCATGGCCTTTGCAGACCTTTTTCTTCAAGTTATCTAATTTGTGCTCTATAAAGTTTAGGATAAATGACTGTTGGTACCTAAATTACGAGAAAAGTTATACTTTAGTCTTTAAACTTTAAATTACATTATTTAGGTCCTTAAAATATTAAAAAGTTTCATTTTAGTCCCTTTGTCATATATTTCATTTTATTTGTAACAAAATGAGCACATAAATATTTTTGCTATTACCATAAAAAGATTAAAATAAGATTGGTTGAATAAAAATTAGTTATATATTAGATTGTAATGCAACGTAGAATTATCTAAAATATGATATTTTGTTAAAATCAATAGTACATGTAACTCATATGTTCATTTTGGTAAGAAACAAATAAAATATATAGCAAAAAAGAGTAAAATGAAATATTTTCATAGTTTAAGGACCAATATGACACAATTTAAAATTTAAGAATCAAAGTGAGACTTTTTCTATAGTTTAGAGATTAATAGAGTTATTTGTATTAAAATTTAAGCCATTTCTTTTGGCTTCTCTTAATATTTTCAAAGGTGACATATCATATACCTAACCTACTTAAAGTTCTTGTACTGAGCAGTCGGTGACCTAAATCCAGGGGAAATGAATATATTTATAAAAAATAACAAGACTAATTTATGACAAAGAGGAGACAACACATTTTTTGTTGTTTATCCCACCAACTTCTCACTTTTCCTAAACAAGAAAAAAAAATTGTATGTTCTCTCTTTTTTTTTTTATAGGAAAATATACTTATTGTTATACGTATTACAAGTATTACATATATAATACTTATTTTATCTACTAATACAATAATTCATATTTTTTATTTTTTAGTTTATTTTATTTTTAATGAATGAACATTCATCTTCTATTTAAATGAGCAAAATAGTTAACACAATCACTTCAAAAAAAAACCAGTAACTTGTTGAGTGGGATTTTAGAAGGGAAAAAAAGTTATGCAAATTATAGCATCAATAATACGATCCCAAAAGCTAGTTAAGGTTTGTGAGTTACCGTGTTAGTGGATATTAAGTATTACTCAACCATGCCTTTTGCAAATTGATATATCTTGATCAAGTATGAATGATTTTCCACGCTATCATCCAACTTATGATTCTTCCATTTTGTTTTTGGTTTGTGAAAATGTGAGTAGGAAAAGAAGTGATGGGAGCTCTAATTTATAGAATTTAGGGAGTAATATTGTGAATAAAATTTAATAAAAAAAATTAAATAAGAAAAAGGTACACATATATTAAATTGGCCACATTGTAAAGTTTATATATATTTTAAATTCTTCACACACGCTTAAATTAGGCACATTGTAGATAATGACCATATTACAAAATTCAATAAATACTATAATGACAATGTTATAAAATGTAATACATATTAATGACAAAATTGTATACTTAAACACATATTGATAACGGTAATATTGTAACTTTTAGCATATGCTAAAATTTTATCTGTGTGTTATAACTTATGTTATATATAATAGAAGAAATAGGGGTTAAAAAGTATATCATATTTGACATATCATTGGAGACTTATGTTTTGATGAAATGCTAAAATTTAGCATTAGCATGAGTTTTGAGCACTCTGATTGGAGATGCTCTTACAAGGCATAACAGGGAGAACTAAAAGTAAGTTCAAAGAGTTTTCTGATTTCTGGAAAATTAAAGGACTAAAGGCTTGTGAAATGTCAAGTATGATCAAGGTTGTGATCAATTGGTTCAAGGGTGAAGAAACAGAAAATGAGGAAAATCAGCTTCTCAGGGAGAGTCTTCTCATGGAGGTACCTTGGCTGCTTCTTAAAACTCTACTTTTCTTACTCTTACATTCCTTTTGTCTTCTTATTCCTTTGTATTCAGTTTCCTCATATTATGCTATTTCTTTCTCAAAATTCTTTTGTTATCACTATTTTCTTTTTGATACTCAAGATTTAGTGATTTCGTTATGCAAGAACTAGCAAATCTAGTAATATATGTAGACTATTGTGTCATAAAAAGATGTGTTTAGCCTTTTTTTAAATATATTATTTCCTTATTATTGAGAGTAAAGATTAGTTTGATGTCATCTATATTTTAGTTTTGATTTATGCTCTGCTTTGATAGTATGGTTTGTTACGGATTGTTTTCTTTTTTTTTTTAAGTTGAGACCATAGGGCAGCAAGAAAAAAGAAAAAAAAAAAAAGAAAGCTATACGTGTAGTTTACTTATTAACTGTTCTTATTTTTCCATATTTTGCGCATGAAACAATATTTTCAATCTGTTAGATTAGATGAACGACCATTTGATGTAATGTTTTTTTACTTATTAATAGACCATTAGATGTAAAGGAGAGTTTTAATGTTATTTATATTGAAGTTATCATATATGCACAACACTTTCAAAATATTAAAATCGATATTTATTAAAATTTTATTACAAAGTATGTGCTTTTCTACTTTCAATCTTAATAATTTAATTCCCTAGAAAATGAATTTTTTTTTTATCCATTTAAAAATTGACTGTAATGGTCATTACTGTTTATGAGGCTCCAATCCTTATCTATTTTCTTTGTTTTTGTTACAGGAATCTGTGACTATGGTACTAGAAGTCTTCCCGTGCATATCCGATAGTATTAATTCTTTCCTAAAATTCTTAAAGAAAGTGGAAGATATAGTTTCTTTGGGGGCTAATTCCATCACTCAAAATCAGTGATTTTTTCTTTTTCTTAAAATAAAAAATCAGGGAATTTTTATTTAAACTTTTCTCAGGAGTTGAAAGTGCGGTTGAAGTTATACGTCTAAGAGATGCCAGGACAAGGATAATATATATGGAAGTGAAAAAAATGTTGCACTGTAAACATTAACTGGATCGTGTTTATTATGAAACTAGATGGAGTGTGGGTCAAGTTTAACACTACTTAAAGAAGGCACGGGAATGCTTGACTTTAGATATCTACAGGATCGTATTTATTGAGAAACTAAAGGAATATCGTGGCGTTTAACACTACGTAAATAAGGCAGTTAGGGTTACCCTTCATAGAAGAATGAAGGAGGCTGGTTAATTGATAAACCTTCATTGTTATGCTGAGGAATTTTTTTTTTATTTTTTTTTTTGGCTCTATATATGTATATTATCTGTCATAGATGTGTCATAACAGCACTTATATGTCTTAATAAGAAATCCTAGCTATATATTGCTATATTTTACATTCTTCTGAACCATATCTTGAAAATCTTAATCAAAATCAGTGTGTAACAAAAATGTGTTGAAAGTGTATATGCCATGTGAAGATTGCAATGATAAAAGTCTCAAAATGCTTGAGAGGCTTTGATGGTAATAGCTCTTCTATCGATCAACTCTTTAATTAAATGTGGATACCATAACATTGTCATTTTATAAAGTTTTAGGATGAAAACATTCTATGGTTTTTACGTGATTAGGGATTGATATTGCGGTTGATAGCGAGAACCATAAAGTGATCGTCTGTTTCCTTCTTACAGTGGGCTTGGAAACGAATATTACAGGAATCATTATTATATTACTTTTCTTTAGTATATAATTGGATTGGTACGTATATATATATATATATATATATATATATATATATATTTATATATCTATTGACACATACGCATATGAAGATATTGGATGCATGAGCTTTGCAGAAGTTCTCCTTCAAGTCGTCTATTCTGTGCTCTTAAAAACCTTTTCTTCTGTGCTCTTTAAATCACCAGCAATAGGTGACTTAGATTCAGGGGGGAAAATTCAGGGGGGAAATGAATAAAATTTATACCAAATAACAAAACTAAATTATGACAGAGGACAACACAATTTTTGTTGCTTATCCCACTAACTTCTCACTTTTCCTGAACAAGTTAAAAGAAAAATTTTCTCCACTATCACTCACTCAGTACAGAACTCTAATGAACAATCAAAATCAAAATGGCTGTTCACCAAACCTGATCTGGGTTGCCACAGGCTTCATTGCTCTAATCCGACATCACCCCACCGAACATTGTATCTTGCTGCAAGATAATGAGCGCCAACAGGACCTCTGCTCCCATGTGGATAATACTCGGGAATTATCTTCTTTTCTTCAAGCTCTTTCAGTAAAGGTGTAAACAATGACCAAGCCGCATCCAGTTCATCACTTCGGATAAACAACCGTCTTTCCCCTTCAATAGCATCCAGCAAAAGCCTCTCGTAAGCATCCGGAATCTCTTTTGAGTATCTACAAAGAACATGCCAAACAATTTTGACATAATTAATGTGACCATCCATTTAAAGGAGGAATGACAAAGATCATTAACCAAGTGAGAGTGGCTCAATCAATAATAATCTAAGACATGCTGACTTTTGTCAAATGACAAAAGACAATCCAAAGTAACGGACTTTCATCACCATTGTTGAACACCTTAGTCTATTATCCCCTTATTTGTTTAAACAGACAAAACCTAGGGGTGGGGATAAAGAACTAAATCTTTTACCTGGCCGCATAGTGAAGATTCAAATTACTACGGTCCAATCTCATTCCAAGACCAGGAACCTTGTTATTGATCTTCAAATATATAGCTTCGTCAGGTTGTACTCGTATAACAAGCTCATTTGTAGCTCGATCAAGGTCTGTTCCGAAATTTCGGTTGTATAAATTGCCAGGAACATGCCTAAACTGTACCCTTATCTCAGCCCTGGCAAAGTAATGAGCAGAAAATTCAATATCGAAGGGAAAAAATGAATCATGAAACTAAATTTTAAACCTGGAAAATGATAGAAGACAGGTTATTTTCCTTGAGAAACAGACCTCTTAGTATGTAATGCTTTTCCAGCCTTCATAAGAAAAGGAACCCCATCCCATCTTGCATTATTTATGAAGAGGGCTGCTGCCGCAAAAGTTGGAGTTAAGCTGCCCTTCGGTACAGTCTTGTCATCTGTGTAGGCTGGGTAAGTGAAACCTCCTTTTGTGTGGCTTTTATATTGCCCTATAACAACATCTTCAAGTTGCAAAGGCCTCATCGAACGTAAAACTTTAACCTGGCACCAAGCAGCTTTATTGTTCAGAAAGCGAGAAGAAGATTACAAATGAATCCTAATGTCATAATCTTAGAATAGCCTGCTTTTAGGATGTTCAGAAAAATAAAATTAAAATAAAAAAACCTTCTCATTTCTGATATCTTCTGCATCCAAACTGACAGGTGTTTCCATTGCAAAGAGGGCTAGTATCTGAAGCAAGTGGTTCTGCATAATGTCTCTTATTATTCCATAATTGTCAAAATACCTGGATAAAACGAAGAATGAAACTAAGCGATAAACTCTCAGAAAAGATCACAAGTTATCACTAGTTGGAAATAAGTACCCTCCACGACCCTCGGTGCCAAAATCTTCAGAGAATATTAATTGCACGTTCCTTATATACTGCCTTGACCACAGAGGTTCAAAAATAAGGTTAGAAAAACGGAGAACAGATAGATTTTCCACTAGCTCTTTTCCCAAATAATGGTCAATCCTGAATATTTGATCCTCTTCTAGGTACTGCTTAAGGGACTTTGTCAAAGCAGCAGAGGATTTTGAATCTCGACCAAAGGGTTTCTCGACAATGACCCTGGTCCAGCCACTACCAGAAGAAGCTGATAAGCTTGCACATTTTACAGCATCTATGAATATGTTTGGAGGAATCGATAGGTAGAAGAGGCGATTAGATACCCTACCAGCCTACAAGAGTACATAAATAAAGAGGTTACTTACTGAACATGATGATTAGTTTTGAGACTAGCTAACATGCTCCTCTAAATTTAATATGGTCATGTAATTCCAAGAATAAATTACCTCATGTTCCTTTAGTTTCTTGTCCAGCTCCGCAAAGTTTTTCTCCGAATCATACTGACCAGAATGATAAAAACATCTCTTAAGAAATTCTTCCATTTTTTCGCCACAATTTTCCCTGATACCCAAGAATCCATGTGTCATATCCCAATTAACTTAAATAGCACATAAGCAACAACAAAAATGAAATGCATAATGTGAACTCGCACCGCAAACAATACAGAACACCAATACAACAAACTTTCTCCAAAGAAATAACAAAGAGAGAAAAATATAGGGCTAAAGACCAGAGAGAAAAAGAGCTGACTTTCACCTTTTATCAATTCTGCATGTAAGGGTCTTACTAACCATGTTTCTAAGTTCTGCATCAGTCATCTTACTTCGTGCATAACCATACACAGTAAAGTGCTGCAACATATCCAATCTCATTCAAATTATGTCATGATTTTTGCCTAGGAATGTACCGTCAAATCTCAAATGACAAATTATAAGAAACAAAAAAAAACCTTGGGAAGGCAATCCTCATAATAAAGTGCAAAAAGTGCTGGAAATATCTTCTTCTTGGCAAGGTCCCCAGAGGCCCCAACAACTGTAATGCTAACCGACGATTCGTTTTCATTGTCATCAAAACTGGCTGCAACTTTTAATTCCTCTGAGGAAGAAACTGAAGTCAGCCCTTCTTTCAATTTGTTGAGAGGAATTTTATTCTCAACCGGAGTGACCGTTGTAGCCACCGCACCTACACCCAATAAGATGGACTGACTATCCATATAAGATTTCAAAAACTAACCGTCTAATTTACTAGCTGAAGTAAACAGCCTATGTACAAATGAAACAGAGTATTAAAGCCCATTTGTACCAATTTTTCAAGCAAAATGCAAAAAACCCAATACTTTCTATTGGTTGCTACGAATGAAAAATTGGTCCTTGATATGCAAATTAATCAAAACATGCTATAAATCCTCGATTTCCATTTTATTCCTACACTATTTTTACATCTAAAATATTTTGGGATTTTTTTTTTATATATATACATCAGAAAAAGATGAAACAAATTAGAAGGATAAGAAAACTGACCATCCTGCATTCGAACGACATTGTGATGAGAACCCGTTTGAGATTGCAGAGAAATCTTGGCTGGAAGAAAACGTTTCGATACGGCAATGCGTTGAAGTTGGCCAACCATAGATGAAGATGACAAAGACGATGAAGATGGCAACGATGAATAAGCACGGCAAGACTGAGCTGAATACAGGGTCGCCATTTCTGCACTCTCTCGCGGCTTAATCGGGTTTTGGAGAAAAAGGGTCGATGAGAAGAGGAAGAGGAAGAGGAAGAGAAAGAGAGAGAGAGATTTCTGAAAAGGGTTGGTTCAGTTAAGAGTCTTAGAGAGCTTCTCCTTTAAAAATGGTTAGGAGTGTAGAGAAAAGAGAGGGGACTTGGGAAACATCGAAGGGGTGTTAAACGTTAGAATTAGCCTTTGAGATCTCCGAAAAGATGTTTTCTCAGTTTTCTTAAACCAACTATGGCTCCTCAGGAGGTTAGGCAAGGCACGAAATGTAATTGTAAGCCAAGTGCACCTTTGATTCCTTTTCTGATTGGTTCCTTTCCTTTTTTTTTTTTTTTTTTTTTTATTAAAAAAAAAATTATTAAAAAAATAAATTACGTTAATATAAATTAAAAGAAAATGCTTGTTACTATTCTTCCTTTTCTTATTTTAATATTTTGACTAGCATTATTCGAGGATTATTGAGGACTAAACCAGTGGAGGCCGGATTCTTATTTGGGTTAGACTTAGGCTTAACAATTAATCTCGGCCCCAAAAATAACTTATTTGGCCCATTTTGACACTTCGATTCTATAGATGTCAAGAAGTAAGTTTATATATATATATATATAGGGAATTTAGAGTGGGTGTCCTAATTAAAAGGACATTTATGTCAATTTTTAAATTCTTGGAACATATTTACTAGACTAGCTGCCGTATTTAAAACTAAAGTTTGGTTAGAATGGAAAGAAATACAAAAGGAATAGAAATAAGAATAGATTGGAATTAGAAAGGAATGTATTGTCCAATTGAATCTAATTCTTATATTTGGTTTAATATTGGAATTCATGTCTAAATCATGATTATTGCATTTGGTTGGTAGTTGAAATAAAATAGACAAATTCCTATTTCGACAAAAATACCCCAATTTTGATACTAAATGTACAAAAATGGATAATAAAACATATTTTAAGTGCGTAGTTTATATAAGAATTAATGTAATTTGAATCCACATCCAAAGTTGAAAGTAAATACATATAAATATATATTGATTAATTTCACATATAAATATATATTGATTAATTACTTGGAAAATGATATAAATTATCATAATTCTTTTTCTGATTATGTTCATTCCTATAAATGATCTCTTTTTTCAAAAGCAGTTTAGTTAAAAATCATATATTTTTTTTTGTAAGTTGCAAAATCGTGATTTATTTAAATTTTATTCGTATATAAACATAAAATTCACATAAATACCCGCCTATTTTCTTTTTCTTTTTCTTTTCAGGGCTGAGTCAGTAGTTGTTAATGAAAGTGTCGAAAATATTTAGACTTAAGTGAGTAGTTAAGCGAGTTGCTCGTCCTCCATTAGTACTATTGATGAGGACTTAGTTGGAATGATGAGCTTTGGGATGTCCAATATAAGGTTGTTTACCATAGAAAAAGTAACATTTGCCAAAGAAGTCTCTAGAAAGATAAGAGACCAATTTGAAGTAATTTGCTTTCTTGCCACCAAAAGAGGAGAATATGAAAATAAATAAATAAAAGTCCTTTTTTTCTTGTTATTTATTTATTTATTTATTTTGAGAAACTAGGGCAAAAGACAAAATGCTGGTATGGGAATCGACATATTAAGGAAAATACTATCTTATAGAAAGTGCTTATTGTTAGGTCGATGTATAGAGTGTTTGGCATCTTATGTTCCTTTGGTTGTAATGATTCGTTGAATCAAGCCTTTCAATGTAAGTTTGTGTTTTGTCAACTGTATTGGACATCACTTTGTAATTGTTCCTCTCTACTAGATATATGTCTCAATATATGCTAGTACAATGTTACAATATTGACCTACTTAGAAGATAATGGTCTTATTAGTGCGAGATCAGTAACTCAGTTTATTTTATCTATGAGAGTTTGGTCTAAGTTTCATTATTACACTGTCAATTAGTGGTCTTGCATGTTTAGATATTGTTTAGTATTGACCTATGCAGCTTTCAATCTTATCTTATTTTGATAATAATAAACGTGTGATTTAATTACTAATAATTGGCTTGAGTTTGTAGTTATGAAGTTGGAAAAGAAATTGATAAAACTCAAGAAATGAAGGTCTCAAGAATAGAGTATCATTGATAAACTTCCGAGGATGAAGATGAATGTGAAGAATCAAGATTCTAGATCAAGTCTAAATAGGTTAAAATTTATTTCCTAGTCTTGTACTTGATTTATTGCATTGCACAAAATATTTTCTTTGATATGACTTAAAAATCTTTCAAATGATTTTTCAAACGAATCTTCAAATAATTAGCTAAAATTTAATCCAGTAATTATTTGAAAATAAATATCTTTTCAAATCTAGCCCAAATATTCTCAAAAGTACATTTTCTTAAAGTTAAAAATGTTTTGATAAAATGACGTTTTAAAAACGACCAAATTAGTTCAAAGAAACAAAATACCCTTTGTTTCTGACTGATTTTAACGGCCATTTTTGGCTTTCATTTTGGTCGACCAAGCTTGGTCGACCAAAATGAAGGTCAAAAATGGCCGTTGGAGCCGAACTGGCATTCAGAACTCCAACGGCTAGTTTTTTAGTCGACTAAAATTCTGACAGCAAGATACCAACGGTTGAAAACAGCTAGTTTTTGAAGATACCTTTAAATAGAGACAAGTTTGATGACTTAAACAGATAGAATACAAACCTATATTGATACCCAATCAGTTTCTAAGTGCAAAAGCTCTCTTTTACTCAATTATAATTTTCAAATCTATTTGAGCTATTCCTAGAGCATCATTTGTGCATTGTTCTCAAATCACCTAAGTTTATATTGTATTATTTCTTTGAAAGGTGATTCTTTGAGTGAGTATTCACTTGTATTTTCTTAAAAACATTATTGAGAGGTGAGGTTGGCACCGGAGTCATAAACAGCCCGGTATAGGTGAGGTTGACACCAGATTCTAAACAATCCGTAGTTAGGCGTAATAGAGTCGGATTCAAGACTATTGTAAAGACATGGGTGTACCTAAGAAGAAATCACTCTGGATTATACAAAGGGTCGGTCAAGCCCATAATTTTGATCCGATAGTGGAAAGCTCTAAGCAAATTACGGAGAGCCAGGGACATAGGTAAACCGTCGTGTTTGTCGAACCTTGTAAAAATAGCATTTGCATCTCTCTATCCCTATCTCTTTAATTTATTTACTTTGGTATTGTGCTTATTTGTTCGCTATTTTTACTTGCCTTATTTATTATTTACTCAATCTTATTACTTTAATTAAAAAGTTTGAAAGTCTTAAAAACTCAATTCATCCCCCTCTTGGGTTAGCTATTCTTGGGACAACATTTAGTACGTACACAGAGTACTTTATCTTATGATTGCTAGGACATTTATCAGGACAACTAATATTCAAGTTTGCATATTGAATAGTTCATTAATCATTTGTTCTTATCTCATTAGTGTCTTAGAATATTTTGTAAAGATGCCACTTTTAGATTTGAATTGATAAATTTTGTATGTCTCGTCAGTGTCTTAAAATATTTTGTTAAGATGATACATTTAGTTTTTGTCATTATTATTCATATTAGCCCTTTTATACTTTCTTATGTAAATAAGAAGTTTGTTTCTGATAGGAGTAAGCCTTTCACACCCATCATATATCCAGAGAAAGGTTTTTTATATCAAACGCTTTAGGTTATAATGTAAGAATAGAGATTACAATTTCAAACAAATTAAACAAGGAAACAAAAAATGGATTAAAGACACAATAAAAATAAGATATGTGGGTTATCATCATTCTCCAAAAGAATCAGATAATAAGGACCAACAGGTCATAGCCTTCAACACATGCTCTTGGCTTCATTTTTGATGTACTAAACTCTATAATGCTAATACCAATTGAGATTCATATTTGTAGAAAAAGAAAAAAAAACATGTTCGCTAACAGATTTAGATCAAAAAAAAAATGCCCAATTTAAGATTAGGTGAACAAATTAAAATTTACCCAAAAAGTGGTATCACATCTAGATCTAGATGTGGAATTATTACAACTAAAAAAATTGAAAAAGAAACAGAAAAATAAAAGGGAAAAACACAGAGGAGGACCTGAAAAAGATAGAGTGTTGGCCTTGCAAGAAAAAAAGTCACTTGAGTTTTGAGTACCCATAAAAGAAGGGCAAAGGGAAAAGGCCATGATGATCAGAAAAATATAGTGTTGGTAAGTACTATAACTTTGTTTGCCAACATTTCAGACAGTTGGTGGATCGGGTCCTCGCATTATATTTTCTTCCGAAAAGAAAAATTTCCTATTGCTATTATTCAAGTATGTAAAACACTTCTTTAAGAGAAGACCTTAAGTAATTGGATTCTGTCAGAAGGGCGGAAAAAGGTGGAGAGAGGAGGCTAGAGAAGGAAAAAGAAGAAAGAAGCTCCTTCTCTAGCCTCTGTGAGGAGTAGTGCTAGCTTTAGTTGGGAGGAAGCACCGGTACAGCGAGAGGAAGGGAAGCAACTGGTTAGAAAAAGAGACTTTGCTACGATTTTAGGAGAGTAGGTAAGAAAATTTATGAGAGCTTATTACACTTATCTTTTTAATTTCAATTATTTTGTAGCATGTTTAGTAGTATAATAGTATTTTCACAATTATGACTTATGTTTAGTAGTATGTTTAATTTCAATGTTTACAAATTACAATTAAGTTAGTAAAATATTTATAATTATAATATGTTCAAATTAATTAATTTAGTAATATCTTTATTATCATTTAAATTCAAATTAATTAATGTAGTAATATGTTTATTATAATTTTAATTCAAATTAATTAATGTGGTAATATGTTTATTACTATTCTAACTTAAATTAATCAAAATGGTTATGTCAAATATGTTTCCTATCATTCTAATTCAAGTTAATTAAATTAGTAATACGTTTATTATCTAGTTAATTCAAATTAATTAACGTATTAATATGTATATATATATATATATAGAATATAGATATGTCAAAAAAAATACCCCCATTGATTTAGAAATGAATACTACCCATTGATTTAGAAATGAATACTAATGAGGAAGCAGACTAAATTCACACTTCATTAACTTTTGCATAAATAATAATGAGTCATAATTGATAATATAGTAGTTTATTTTTATTTTTATAATAATTTGAATTATAATCATCAAGGTTACACTCTTTTTTCCGTACTAAGGTTTTATCCGATGAGTTTTTCTTAGTAAAACTTTTAAAGAGGTAGTCAAAGATTAAATTAATAAAATGAAATTCAAAATTTATTTGTTTCTTTATTTTTTTTTCAAAATTTTTATTATAATTCTAAATAATTTTCTCAAAGTTTTGTTTTTAACTTTCTTTTATCAACTATTCAACTAAAATCTTATATACTTATTTAATTATTTTTATATTTTAATTAATAGAAAAAAATAAAATGTTATCTATTTTTTATAAATTTTAATTTTAATTTTTTTAATTAAATATACATATATATATATATATATATATATTAACATAATATGCTTTTTTATTTTTATATTTTTTAAAAACCAGGCCAAGACAGTTTGTCAAAGCTTAAAACTCTATGCCAAAAGAATATACTGTAATAAATGTGTAACTTGTGTTTGTATATTACTAGTCGAAGAAGCATGAAAATAATGCATATTTTTCAGTTTTTTTTTTTTTTTTTTTAATTTTAGAGAAGAAACGAATTTGTTATTATAAATAAGAAATATTCTTTAAAACAATAGATTTTATTAGAAAACTATATTCTTCTAATTAAATTTATTTATCGTCTAATTCTGAACTAATCTTAGTAAAATCACGAAAGTAATGCATAATTTTTGGGCTTGTGTTTGGTACGATGAAAAAGATGAATATTTCCCAACTTTTTGAGTACAATTTTGTTGCTTTTTCTTCCCTTTTTTTTTTTTTTTTTTTTCTCTCTCTCTTCGGTGCTAAGGAAAGAATTTCATCCTTTTGGGGGGTCAAAATTTGCCTACCTTTCTATCAAAAATAAATAAAAAAATTGCCTACCTTGCCCTGCTTTGGTTGTGGGGTAAAGCTTGAAAGAGGCTTAAGCATTCGGGGAACAGGGGAATCTGCTTTACATCTCACTAAGAAAAATGGGATTTTCACTTGGCACTATCGTCATAACTATATTAAAATAGCGCACCCTTTTACCAAAAGAAGAAAAACTTAATAAAATAACACCATAATATGGAGCAAAAACTAAAGTCTAGGAGTTCTGTGATCGAAAACCTCAATCACTTAATTTACTATTAAGCATGGTGGGAATCAAATTTCAACAACTCCTCATTTCCCAAAGTAAAAAAAATATGTAGATGTGTACTATATATATGTGTTTATATGGGTATTAATAATTGTGAAAGAAGTAAATGAAATGCTCCACGTAAAGATATTCAGCATAGCCAAGTCTGGCAATCTTATAATTCAACATTTACGAAGATGATCAGTACTTGAAATTAGTCCAAGAAAAGGTGACCAGGTTTTGCTATTATCTATATGAAATATTGTAGGCCTCCTTATATTTGTTTAACTTTCAAGAAAGAGAAAGTGCAGAAATTGTACTTGTTAATGCAACTCGACTGGACAATTTCGGATTGGGAAGATATAAAATAAAAATCTTTTGAGTTGTCGCAATTTATTTTTCTTGTTCTTATTAGCCTAGTTGATACAATTGATATTATCCGCCAATATAGATATCTTCCGCGTTGGAATTATTTTTGATTAAATTGTCAAGTACAAGTCCTTGGTGGGGGCTTCATGCATTACATAAAATTATAATGATCCTCTTCCTCTACAATTTGATTAACTTGCTCAAGGACCATGCTGACTTCTCAAATCAAGATGGAATATATTATTACTGAAATTGTTATAATGTAAATAACAAATCTAATGGTTAGAAAACTATTCCATAGTAGTAGAGCTACAGATAAATTTCCACCACTAAGAGAAATAATAATCCTATTTGGAAATGAAATTAAATAAAATTACAAGAACTGATCTATGCTTGACTGCATATCAACATTCTTGCTTCAAGCCACCTTTGCTTGTTAATCCTTGCAATAAATTCTTCAACTCTTTTGTTTAGTTCGTCAGTTGGCAATCCTTCAGACTCTTCTTCCCCATCTTTTTCCTGTTGATCATCATAGTCATCATTGTTTTCAGCTTCTTGGAATTTTTCTTCTTCTTCTAGCAACTTCTCATCATGTCTTTCTTCATTAGGTGCAACTATTAGTACTACCTCTTTATCTTCATAAACTCTGTTCTCACTTTCCTTATTCACATCAATCTCCAACTTCCTCTCTTCTTTTTTCTCCTCATGAGGATCAGTGGTAGTAAAGTCTCGCTGTCCTCGAAGACTTCGACTTCTCTCAACGTAGTCCGAGTAAATATCAGTGGTCGGAGATGACTGTGAGCTGAGGAGTTTCGATTCACCAACAAGGAAGGCAACTATGACATTAAAAACTATGAATAAGCACTTGGGGTTAAGGAAAGAGGAACAAATATTGGGAAGAGATATGAAAACGAGGTGTTTGATTGAAGAAGTTAGTGATGAAAACCAGAAAGGGTAGGAACAAAGAAAACTGCATGTTATTGCAACAAGAGAAGAGAGGATGAGATTGTATAAGAATTGACTCCTCTTGTTGTAACAGTTCATGGCTTGAAGCTTTTGTGCTTTGATTGAATCCATATGTTTCAAAATGGTATATTAGGATTTTCAGTTGGGTTTTTGAGATGTTTTTTTCGGAGAATATTTTGGAGGGAACAAAAGAGACCAATTCTAGAGGACTTGTAATTAGAAAGCTATGAGAATCCACATACATCTGACTGAACATGAAGAAGTGAAAAACAGTGACTTATATAGAGAAGGAAAAGTTGAGATATTTGGGGCAATGCACAAAACGTTAAAAATTATTGTATTGAAAAGGTTACTTTAGGGAAAGCTATATGGCAGGCCGAGAATGTGTTCAATTTAGATGCTTTCGTTTCAGGCCTCCAGTTTGCTTTTCACTATTCCTTTGATGGTTTTGAATTCTCCTCTTCATGCAATCAAAGTTACTTAATACAAAAATTCGCATTAGCTATACCAATTGATTCAAAACAAGGTTTGTTTACAAGAAATTAATAAGAATTAAACCGAAGAGACTATATATATATATATAGATTGGTATATCATAACACAAAATCAATATAATGATCCTTTTACCATGGTCAATTATTAGGGAAATTCGGTAAAGGGGAATGAATTGATTTCATGTATTTATTTATTTTGGTCGGAAAGGACGTATATGCAAAATCTAGTGACTCAAATTGATTTCAACACATGGCTTGAATCAGTAGCTAACAATGCAAAATATTCTGACATCATGCAAGCTTTACTCTCAAAAGTTAAATTTATTATCATATGATGATTGTTCTCATAAATATTCATTTGCTTTTTAATTAACACTAACTTTGCTCATCTTTATGTTAAAATAAAGTCAGTCTAGAAAGTGCTTATTGCTTTCGTTTGGTATGTATATTAGGGTCCCTAACAAATATCCCATACTTATTTCAAACCCTTGCTTTTGAGAATAATATATGACGTTGTAGTGAAAATAATAATAAAACTAGGATTTGTTATGTTATTTGTTTCTTTAGAGAATTCTTTTCACTTATAATTGAAGCAAGTGGGGCTAGCTCAGTTGGTCCAAGATTTGAGAGATGTGTGTGAGTTTGGGGGATTAGGGGTTCAAAATTTAGTAGAGTATGTGCGTGTTATTTTCCTTTAAATTTGTAATAAGTGGTGGTCATTAATTAAGTCCTACTTTTTAAAAAAGTAAAAAAAATAAATGAAGTAGGAAGAACACATGTTAATTAACTTAACCATAATAAAAATGAGAAGATGCATACTTCCGTATAAAGAATTTTGTGGTCGTTTTCAATGTGTGCAGTCACAGCTATAGTTAATTAGAACCTCGGTTATGAAAAGTAGTTATTGATACCAAAGAAGCTTAACTAGATAATTATTAGTACCAATATTTGCTGCAGCATGTCTTTTTTTCTTTTTCTACAATTTTGACGCTATAAACAGCGAGTACAGGATGTTCAACTTGTATTGTAGTCTTTCTTTATTTTTGTTTTTTTCATTTTCAGAGTTAAAGGGGGAGAAAAAAGATTCCTTCAAACCTACAATTACAGGTTCCAAAACAAGTTTAGGAGAGGAAGATGACAGAGTTGGGGTTTGCAAGTCTAATTTATATTTGGTGTTAAACCCACTTACATTCCAGCTTTAGGAGGACCATTAAGTTGGAACCTACCCTTCCCCAAACTACCATAATCAAATAATTGTTGACTTTTCCTAGAGTTTACATGAATGTACGAAGATATACTGAATTTTGCTTCTTATGAGAGTACCATATTTATATATGGTGTATTATTGTTGCCTCTTTTTGAAATTTTTGAGCCCAAGGTTCTAAGAATTGGTATTTGCTTTTGGAAAACCGGAAATTTAGTAGATTCTCCTCCAAAAGAAACTCCACCTATTAATACAGGTAAAAAAGAAAGGGGAGGCCATGTGTTGTAGTTGAGTGAAGCCTCATAGAAGGTCACTATAAGTCCAGAATAATATGACAACAAACAAAAAGTTAATGCTTTTAGCTTTACGTCTTTGTGTGTATACAGTTGTATGTATACACGTATTTTTATTTATTTTCAAATGTAAAAAAGTTGTTTTTCCAAATAAAAGGATACACCAGTTACCACGTTTGGAAGCTCTCATCCCAATGATCTTTCCTTTATAAATTCTGCGTGCAACTTATTTCAACAACAAAAAAAAAAAGGGCAAATTCTGCGTACACCAATTAGTAATAGCTTCTCCTGGTGCAAATATAAGCGAATTCTATACATTTTTCAAGGAAGAGGCCAAAATTAACCCCACAAGGCCACAACCTTAACAAAATTATAGGGCGATTAACGCGTATACCATCTATCTGAAAGAATATATATATATATATATATGGGCTTTAATCCAGTAGCTATTTTTTCTTTTTATTTATCTATAAGTATCAATTTAACTAATAAAAATTTAATATGTATATTTTTTTATTATAAATAATAAAAAAAAATATATTAATAATACACGTTTTTTTATACATTTCATTATAAATCACTTTTAAACGGTGGTCACACTACCCTACCCATAAGTAAAAAAATAATACCTATTAAATCTATATATATAAATATATATATACATTTTTAAAAAAAAAAAAACCTACTAAAATCTGTACTTATTATCTGTGAATATGCGAGAAAGCGTCGAATTTCGTTAAAATTCAATGAATAATTACGATATTTTGTCATTTAATCAATTATCAGATCATATGCAGACGAGTAAACCAATTCACCAATCAATTGCAGAAGTTGATTAAGACAGTAACCAAATCGTTAGATGCTTGGGCCATTATCTTGTCCTAAAAGATTTACTGCAAATTAAAGACATTTTCTGTATCCAATCTTCTGGATCCGTTTCCGACCACACCGGAGTTCTTGGTTCTTCTTTTTCTGTTGTTGTTAACGTGAGCTGCAACAACCATGTCAGTTTCTGGTAAATACTATATTATAGAGGTATGGTTAAAACTGAAAACTTCCGGAGCACATGAAGAACCTACAACTAATGATGATGTGTATTACAACTACCATTTGGAAACCCACACAATCTTAATAAGAGTTATCCAAAACAATGAGAAGACAATACCCACAAGTGAGAGAACTCCGAACCTTCTGAATCCTTACTTTCTCATTTGTAGAAGTGGTCCTAATTCCAGAAGTGAAATGAAAAAGAAATAGCAAAGTATAAACTTGGGGAAAAAAACACAAACCAAGTATCCTCTTTCATTGAACTGAAAAACCAGTCTAAAATACAACATGGATACTATTCCAGATTGGCCGAAATAGCGCCTAGCAATACAAAGCTCCCTCCAAAAACTCAACAACAACAACAACAACAACAAAAGCCGGTGAAACAATTACGACTAGTATGGGGTTGCTCAAATGCAGGCAAAAGACCTGCCTAGGAAGGTGGGGGAGAAGGAAAAGAAAGGCTACCAATTCTAGCTACTGACAAAAAATATGAATGCTATGCAATTAAATTCTCTTTGAGACCCAAAAATGAATCTGGAGAACTGGACTGCATGCCAAACATTAAAAGGAACAAATAAATGTAACTAATTCTACTCGATCTCTCTACGCCACGAAACTGCAGGATAATTGCCCTCACAGTATCATGGCAACTTTCTCTGAGGAAACAAAAGAGCAAGGATGGGCTACAAGGGGTTCATAGTGATCTGCTCCGGCTCCGCACCAACCTGAGTGAGAAAATGGCTAGAGACGTTAGTTAAAGAACAATAAGAAATCAAAAAATTTACCAGCATGTAAAAGTAGGTGGAACCAGTTTACAATTCACCTCTGTAAAAAAAAGTACTCGGCTCCCTTTCTTTTTCTTCTTTTTTTCCTTCCATTTTTTTTTTTCAAGGATGAAAGTTTTAATTATCCTAGATTACTGATAATGGTAATAATTCCATAATGACAAAGCTCAATTACCTGTTCCTTTCATGAAAAGAAAGAAAGGAACATCACAAATCTGACTTCTTGGACGATGTGGGAGGAAGAAAACACAATTTTCTTCATCAACCATTGCGTCTGAACCATGTGCTTGCACCTACCATTCATAAAGAGAGACAGGAAGCTCAACATAACAAGCTAACATTCATTTACGTATCCAAAATATTGAAAAGCCCAAGACCCTACTCTAGTACCAGAAAAAAATATTTCTTATAAAAGAAAATATAGAAGAAAAAGTATTAAACAACAAAGAAGATAACGGTATCAATTATTGAATTACATCACAACGAAAACAGATATATATATATATATATATATATATATATATATATATTTATATACATTTGAACTCTTCCAACACCGATGAAAGTAAAGTAATAAAACCCTTTTAAAAAAAACAACAGTACAGGAACTCCCCTACTCTTATAGGAAGTGAAGACAACTTGATAAGCATAGGCAAGTTAAAAATCAGAGAGGTTATAATCATAACATTCTACAAAAGAAAAGGAAAACCAAGTGTACCAACAATTCAAATTCTTATCACATTGTGAAAATAAACACGTAAAAAAAAAAAAAAAAAAAAAAAAAGAAGACAGCTTCAGTCAAAGAAAACCAAATTCCTTCTTAGTCCTCACCACATATATTTCTCGCTTGAATTGGGTGGCGAGACACTCTATAGCTATGTCATCTCCAAAAGCAGCGGCGTGGCCTTGTCTATTCTCATCAACCGATAATAGACCCTCTTCTGTGTATTGCAACGTGATGATATCATATTCATCATCAGGGGAGCCCGAAATCGACATATACTTGGCCCAACTCGGCCCATTGTCTACAGGGAGACATCTCTCTTTGTAGATTGACTCCGCCGCCGTCTCTCTTCAAATCACAAACAAAAACCAGTCATACATTGAAAACGACTACGTTTCTTCAGGATTAACACACCATCTCCATCTCTTTCAAAAGGTCCAAATATTGGTTTTTTTTTTCTTTTTTTTTTTTAAAAATATACATCAAATTGAAAACCAGCTCAGTCTACATCGTTAGTTTCTCTCGTTATATTGGTTTTTGCTATGGTGATGATAAATCAAATAGAGTTTTTTTTTTTTTTTTTTTTTTTTTTTTAAAAAAAGTTCATTTTTGAAGACACGGGAAGCGAAAGATTAGGATTCTGAAATTGCCGATAGATCCAAGAAATTAGTGAAATTACCTCTGCATTCCAAGGTGAAGGAGCTCGTCAATGGCGGAATCGAGGGCCACGCGATCTTCTTTCTTGGCCAGCAACTTGACCTCCTGAACCACATGAATCCCCCACCCGTTCCTCAGATCGGGCGCGTACATGTGCCGAATCGCGCCGTTAATCACCTCCGTCTCCTCCGCGCTCGCGGATCCGAAGTCCTCCAGGAACCTCCTCACCGTCCGCCGCCTCAGCTCCCGCGCGTCGATCTCACGCGCCGCAGCCGACGACGACATCGCCCTCTGCGACGCCGTGAACAGGCAGTTCCCGTCGGCGGAGACCTCGCCGCCGTGAGAGAGCCGGAAAACCACCGACCTCGGAGGCGAGGAGCCGCCGCCGTCGTCGTCGTCCTTCCCCCTTGGGGGCTTCCAGAGGACGCCCTTGGCATGCAGCTTCTGGAGGTGGCGTCTCTGCTGTTCCTCGAGGCCGAGAACGTCGTCCCAGGCGGTGAAGCTCACAGTAGTCACGGCCTGGTCGACCAGATCTACGGCTTCAACCGCGTCGAGCTGCGGCGGAGGCGGCGGCGCTGACTTTGGGTCCCGCCATGGGAGAGCCGGCGATGAGGGTTGAAATGTCTCCGCAACGGTCGACGAATCACAGAGAAGCTTCCCCATTGTTAGCCCCAAAGCTCTTTTCTTTAAATCTTTTCTTTTTCGAAAATATTTCTTTTTTATTTTTATTTTTTTTATTTGCCCTCTTTCACTCTTCTTTTTCTTCTTCCTCCTCTTCTTCTTCGATGTAAGAGTTGCAGAGGAGAGAGAGAGAGAGAGAGTTAGGGTTAACGGATAGATAGATGCAGGAAGCGAAGAATTTAGACACGTGGATAAATCAGGGCGTGTCTGTAAGACTGCCTTTATTTTTGACTCAGAGAGAGAGAAAGAGGGGTTGAGAAATGCTAACGTGAGCCGGTGGACCATGAAGAGCAAAGCTGCGCCAGAAAAAAAAAATATGAGAGATTTTTATATTATTATTTTATTCCCCCCACTAGACGTTTGGTGTTAGTTGGCAAAATATGCCCGCTCGGGATTCTCTCAAAAAAAAAAAAAAAAGAAAAGTTGGTGAACATTAAGCTTAACCAATGAGGTTGTAACATTATATGACAGCCAATAATATTTTGACATGTACGAGTGGTATCTATTGGGGATCGGACATTGATTCTTATCTAGAACGATGTACGAGAGGGAGGACAGAGAATTCACAGAGGTTTAGCTCACGAGGTAACGGTAATAAATAACGTGGCACATTTTAATTGGTGAAGTCATGACCTTTTAGAAGTGCGCAAGCGCAACGGGTGAGGCATTTTTTAGAACTCGCAACAAAACCATACTTTTAGTAATATAAAATCCAAAACTATAAAATCGGATGACAATATGTCCAAATAATTCATTCCAGCTAACTTTTCTTTTTTCTTTTTTTTTTTTTTTCGTTTTTTCCATATAATAAATTCCAACTAGGTTAAGACTTTGTATTTTCCAAAAAATGACTATGTGGATCGTGGCGACATGAAACGTTCCTTCATGGAGCTGTCTTAGCTAGCAGTGAATAAAAATACTATATATGGCTAAATTTGCTAAGAACATAGTTGACAAGGGAAATCTATACCAAATGCCTGTTCATTCATTTGAAACTCCTTTCATTGGTGGAAATATTCTTTGATTTACAACTCATACCTTGCTTGTCTTTAGTATTCAAAACAAAAGGAGAATAAAATTTAGAGAAAAAGGATAACATTTATAGAAACCATTGATAAATTCGAGTAATGTATGCTACCATTCTCAAAAAAAAAAAAAAAAGATTTATCTAAGAACATTAGTACACTCATAATATAACAATGCCATGAAATTTTAACTTCAGAGCTTCTTTTTGCCATATTTTTAGAGTACATAATAAAATTATTGTTAAATCAGACTATTCGGTTGCTAATGTACAATATCAGATTTGTAGAACTTAATACAAATAAATGAAAATTATTTTAAAAGATACCAAATTTGTATCGTGGTTCAACATAACTAAGTTGTATCTACATCGACAGAACCTAATCCAACATATAATTAATCCACTAGAAATATGAGTAGAGTACAAACACAGGCTTTATACATACGATTTAGAAATCCATTTTGATCTTGCCGCTAATTTGACCTCCGATTTTCTCAGTAGAAGTTACTTCTTCAATCTTTTGTTGAATTTTCTTCGGTTGCTGTTGAAAAGCTTCCTAACTCCTACAAAATAACATATTGTTGGACTCCTTTTTGTTGTCATTGATGAGCTTCCCAACTCCAACAAGATCGTACAAATGTCTTCCTGACTTCAAGTCACCATTGAGCTCCACTTTCTTACTAGAATCAATAGTAGACTCATGGACAATGAAACTTAGAGCTAAAACATACAAAAATCTAAGGAAAATGAAACTTGCTCCAAAAAGCTTACGTAAATTTAGATTAAAAAGAAATGTCAATTTATAACTTTGTCTTATAAGGTTATTGCGGAAGATTGATCAATTTTTTTTAAAAAAAATTCATTTTCTTTTAAACGTTACTATTCGTAATTAAATTAAAGAATACTTTTTAATAAAGATTTATTTTACTTCAAAATTGAAATTAAGTCTCAATATAGAAATTAAATTCATACACTTTATAAAAATAAAACCACACTCAATTTTG
Source organism: Parasponia andersonii (assembly GCA_002914805.1). Taxonomy (NCBI): domain Eukaryota; kingdom Viridiplantae; phylum Streptophyta; class Magnoliopsida; order Rosales; family Cannabaceae; genus Trema; species Trema andersonii. The sequence continues at coordinate 134,750 of JXTB01000334.1, read as the reverse complement.
ATCAAATAATTAAATACTTGACAGTAAGAACATAAAATTACTTAAAATATTTTATTGCCATTTGCGATTCCGCCAATTCGAACCAACTTCTAGTATGAATTATTACTCATCTAGAAAATTTAAATGAATAGAATGAACTTGCGTCCAATAAGTAAATCTCATGCGTGTAATGAATATTATGTTACATGAATAGTACACTTTTAGAACCATAATTATGTATCTTTTTTTTAAAAAAAATATCTTGCTCATAAACTTTTCATATTTGAGCTCGACATAGTGTAATGCCAAATCTATCAGAAGTAATGGGCTATAAAAGTAGTGTCATAATAAGCATATGTAACCTTATATCTATTCGGATCCCATATAGCTATCGTACTACAATGATTAACATCACAGTTTAAACTTTTGTTATTAACATAATGACTGTGGGTAAATTAGTTAGTTGTCCACACTTCTTTTAAGAACTTAACATACACTTAAAGAAACGTCTTCCCTTAAATCATATTTTTAGATATATAGTACTTTTAATAAAAATTAATTTCATTGAAATCATAATTTTTTTTCGTACAATTATATATGCACATATTTATGATATATTTACATACTTAATGTAACTATTATAACAAAATATATAACAATATATTAGTATAATTACAATTACATCACAAATAGTACATGACTTTTTATATAAATTTAGTTACCTTAGGTCCTTACAAAATTTTATCTGTGCTTGTGGTGAAATTTCACATACTCGATCTTGTTGTAATTACGTGACTCTTTTTATCATTTTTTATTAATATTCATTACATATATTAATACGTGCTACTAGAAACATATTTATATGCCTTCAAAAAATTATTCATATCATATAACTAAAAAATCATGTTTAATAACATATATAACTAAAAACTATAAAAATTTCAACAAGCAATGCATACTTAAAGAATTTTAGATTCTAGTGAAAAACTCAATTTACTTTGAAACTTTACAAATAATATTATAACATAAAAATGAAGTTATAGAAAATTATTTAAATTTTTTTTTAATAAGTTTTGGCATACTTTTACTAATTTCTAATTTATAAATTAAAATTTGATAAAAACTATTAAAGCACCAAACCATTCTTGAATTTTATAGAGTTATTTCTATACACCCAAAAATCTTGATATTTTAAGAGAATGTCTTAACACATTTTTGCACATAGAAAAAAATTAGGAATTCAAAATTATACTATTACATAGCACATATAATTCTTAAAATTATATTTTAAAATTCATGACAGCACTTAACTTACAAAACCATATGTTATTTCAAAAATCATAAGTAATTATACATATTTTCAAAAATTCTAAAAATATTTTGAGTCTCTTATAACATACATATAAATGTTTAATAAATTTTTCAAGTATAAACAAAATCAATAGGATAAGATTTTAACAATATTATCTTGGATAAACAAAAATATCAAATTTACTAGTTACAAAAGTAATATATAATGAAAATTTAATAATGATTAGAAAAAAAATCATGACATCACAAAAATTTCTAGAATATGAGTTAACATATATATATATATATATATATATAAATATGTTTTTAAATTTTTTAACTCAAATTAAAAATATTTACCCTCTAAAATCATAGAACATACTCGATAAAATTTATTTTTGAGCTTTTCTTAGGTGACAACCAATATGTATAAAAAGATTTCTATAAAATCATAGGAGTAAGATATAAATGTAAAACTTTCTAGAGATTAAATAAACATATAGAAAGATTTCTCATAAAAATTTCAGTTATTAACAAAATTTTTAACTCCAAATATCATGGATTGAATTTGAACCTAAGTGTAGTAAAATATACTAATATTGAAAGACTAAGAGTTCTAAGAATTACCTTTTTCTTGAATCTTGAATCTTGAAGAAAATTTTAGAGAACTTCTTGAAATGTTTATAGACTATCACAATTATGAGAGAAAGAGAAGTAAAGAGAGATATATAAAGAAAGTAGATTTTCGTTACAAGATAGTGCCCTATTTATAGGCTTATTATGAACATAAAATATATTTAAAATATATATATATTTTAAAATTAATAATAATGATACCACTTACTTAACTTTATTCTCTTCTTTTTTTTTATTTGTTATCTTTTGATTATGAAATTAATTAATTTTCATTATGTTCTTCCACTTATAAAAGTAGTATAATATTTAATAACAACATGTGGATACATAATATGTAGATAATATCATCCTTGTATTTAGTATCCATTTAAGAAATATAATAAATACACCTTTCAAATAGTTAATGTATTAAATCATATCATTTTTACACTTTTCAAAATTTATTTTGTTTTCTAATATTATTAATTAATTTCTTTTGCTTTAATAGCTAGTAAAATGTAAACTCATAGTATACTTTGCCAACTCCACTATTAACAAAGTAAAAGTATACAAATGATAGAAATAGTCCTAATATAATTTATTGCCAATTTAGCAAAGATTGTCAATTATTTTTTGCTTTTCTCTCTTTTCCTTTATATTTTTTTTTAAGTTACTTTATTAAATCAAATATATATATGATATATATAATACTTAATCTATAATTTAGGCTATAATTATTAGAAATTTTAATTTGAGCTTTCTTGTATCAAGATAAGTGATTATTGGACTAAAACATTTAGAGTCCAAATATAAATAAGCCATATTAATAACTTTAATTTGAATTCTTCTGTTAGGCCAAATTTAGAGCCTAATAGTAAACACAATTAATTAAGTTCATACCATATTAATAATGGTAGTTATATATACCATATTATATATCTAACCAAACGTAAATACATAAATATACACTAACTATTCTATTATCATATATTTGAAAAAGAAAACCAATATTACTTATTAAATTAACATATTAAGTGGTTAATATTAAAATTAATTAATCAAACACTCAACACATTAAACAATAATTATATGCATGAATTTAGAAATGCATATCTTTTTCTTTTTTATTAGGCATACATGATTAAACTTGGATTTCGTGTGTGTATTCCACTGCAACCATCTCCACAAAATTCGTTAGTGTATAACTATTTAATTTATGTGATTAAATAATTTAAATAAATATAGTAAAATTTTAAGTTAAGTAACAAACTTGATATTATACCCTCTCAAAATATCTTTCAAAAATGATGCTCAAAAGGCCTGACTCCATCAGTGACGAGGTTTTCTATATAAAAAAAAGTATAAAATGACAAAAATGATTACACACAAGGACAAAAACTAAAGGAGTCATATTGTCAAAGTAAACTGAGACTTTGATGAGACAAACTCAACACTGAGATTTATATCGCAAAACTAAATATGACATCTTGACAAAACAATCGCAAAACTAAATATGATATCTTGACAAAACAATCAATCATACCGACAAGACAAATAATCTCAGATTAAAAGATGCCATATTGATAAAACACTTAGTCACATTGATGAGACAAACGAAGTCAAACATAAAAGTGATATCTTGACAACACAAGCTGAGATACTGATATGACAAACAATACATAAGAGCATGCTAAATAGATATATATATATATATATATATATATATATATATATAAAATCTTCTCATGTCTAAACATACATACAAATCACTAGACATAACACCTAAACCATTAAAACTAATTTAGTAAAAAGTTTTAAAACTTCAGTTGTTTCAGTTAATGAACTTGTCAAAATAATTTTGAAGTACCAATTACATAAATAGAATAAACTAATACAGGACTGAAAAATACAATTGAAAACTTAATTAAAAATATTGTTGGCTATATTCCAACGGATCATAAAGTGCCAAACTTTATCTTGCATTAACAGTTGCTATTTTATTTGGTTGGTAGAAAGGAATTACGTATGACAATTTAGTTGTTGTTGGAAATGTTAAATTAAGTGGCAACCAGGAGTTTGGAGGCGCTTTAAATAAATTTGCTTACCTACAAAAAGGTTCTAGATTTTGGTTCCAATTTGACAATTGGCTTTGTTTTTCATTTTTTTTTCGTTACAATAGGTTTGTTTTTTTTGAAGGGGTTACAATAGGATTTGCCTTGTATTTATTCGTTCTTATTGCTAATAGTTTTATTTTATTTCTCTTGTGACTCTGACTAGAAATGACAAAATCCAAAAAAAGGTAAAAAAAAAAAGAAATTTCTCTGAATCATCAAAATATGGTTGGTTATTCTTAAAAGCAGATCAAGAGTCAAGACGTAAGCAAAACTACTTGTGTCACGACCTAAAATCCCATGCCGTGACTTTTTAGTAATTTTGAGTGTAAGTTAAAATAAATAAAGAAATTTACAAAATTCGGAGAAAACCCATTACTTGAATATTTCATTTTAGTCCTTGACTCATTAGAAATTCTATAAAAAGAGAATGCATTTTTAATTTAATTTATTAAGAGAGGGGTGCTAATTAAAATTTGATGAAACATAGTTAATTTGTACGAAAACTTGGTTTGATAAAATTAGTTTATAGAATTAATCAAAATTCTAAGTACTTAAAACTTTAAGAAATATGCTCCTTGAGAACTATAGAGTCTCATATATATATACACTAAATCCTCAAATAGTAGTAAATATATCTTCATACATTCACTTGATAGACTCAAAGAACTTGGCTAATCAGTTAGACATGAGGAAAGAGTGAGACAAAGAAAAGTACCAATCCAAGGAGGAATAAGACCACGAGTCCAAGCCAAACGACCTGCCTAGCTATCGAGACAACTGACTCGAATGAGTGATCGCCTGAAAGGGGAGAAAAGAGAAGGGGTGAGCTTGAAAGCTCAGTAGGAAAGCTGTTACCTCAATTAAAACCTTTTTAGTGATGGAAGGCCCATGCATGGTTAGTTTAATTCAAAACAACTTTTCAAAACCATATGTGCATATATTCATAAAAATATCCAAAACTGAGAGTTCACATGCACATACATATATATAGAGGTGCGGAAAACATAATATCTCAAAACTAATCAGTCCACAAACACATAACACAAATCCATCCATACCCATGAATTCACCACCTTTTATCAATGGAAATCAGGGTGTTGGCACTACGTGTGCCATACAGCTTGCCTGACACCTAACCCATAACCGAAGGGGATACCCGTGTGTCGCTTACTAAATCTGGAGGGGCAACCACATTGCCTACACCTGCCAGATGGGGAGGTAATCAGAAGAAAAATCCCGAACGGATTCACGAACTCTCACCGTCGGTGGGGCCATAGCACCACACTGTAAAAACCCCATGATGTTGGCCTGGGACTCATGTGTGATCCTATGATATGTGCACTCTGAACTGATGTGTAAAAGTAGCCATGCAGTAATTTAACTTCAAATGATGCTCTAGTTTTTAATAAAATAATTAATTAAATTTTGTAGAAAAATAGGTAGCATAACGGCCCTATTTTAACATATCCAAAAATAACCTGCACTCAAAAATATCCCAGAGCAATCCAATATATATAAATCATACTATTCAATTCTATCACAGATATTTAAAAGTTCTAAAATCACATTTATTCTCATATGTTGCAGAAAATAAGTTTTATTCAAAACGACGTAAAAGAGAGGTAACCGAATTCCTACCTTACTAGAATAGCGATACCACACTATTGGATGCTCAAGGTGTCATTGGACGATCACTTGGAGGGTCGGGAACTAATCCGACGCCCTCGATCGTCCTCTTGCGAAAAATCAACTTTTCACCGGAGCTTCAATTCTATAAACGGACTTCTTCATTGAATTCCTAGCACCCAAAATAGCTAGGTTAGACATATAACTTGTCCAATTTGGGTTCGGGTCCACACCAAACCGGTGGCACGCAAAACGAGGCAAAATCTCGACAGTCCGATCTCGATTTTCGTGTCGATTACCAAACGACACAATATATATATATATATATATATATATCAAACTTTTCCATTTTCCGAGTACATTCCAAAAATGACAACAAAAACGAAATCTAACGGTCGGATTAAAAACTAAAATTCGGAACTCAAAAACACCCAAAAATGGAAACTTTCAATCCGGACAAAACAGGATCGTGAAATATATATCTTGACGATCCTTGCGACGATACGAACCCAACGAGCCCAAGAACGCGACTTGAAACGGTCGGAATCGTCGCCGATGACGAAAAATCTAAAACGGTCATTAATGGTGTTTTTCCGGCAACGTGGCTCTCGGCGGTGAGGGGGGTGGTCTGTGCGGCTTCCTGGCGACACGAGAGGAGCTCGCCGGCGGTAGGCCTGGTCGGATGATGGGCGAGGTGGCGGCGGCTTCCTTGGTCCTCTTCGGCAGAGAGAACGAGAGGGAGGAGAAAGAGAGATTCTGGGGGGGGGGGAGACGAGACGGAGGAGAGAGAGAGGGGTATAAGTATATATAATCTAATTTTTTTTTAAAAAAAAAATTGGTCAAATGACTAAATTATCCTTAAAAAAACTGGGTTATTACAACTTGTCCTTTGGGATAACGTAAATCATAGCAAACTAAATAAAATATTATCGGTTACACAGTACAAAGATTATACACAAGGACAAAACTTTAATATTGACTATTGGTGGAATTTCAGAAAAAAACAAATATTTTTCAAAATTTTTGTTCAAGAGAAAAAAAAAAACTATAAAGCGCACCTATATCAATTAAGAAGATGTTTAGTAGAAAATTACAAAATCTATAAGAAATACAAGAATAGAATTGTATACATAAATGTTCTAATTATTACGATGAAATATAGTAATAAATTGTTCATGAATATATGTAAAAGATGTGATAATAGTACTTCAATTAAAAACATATATTGGAATAAATTTATATAATTTGTACAAGATGTTATAATTGTTACAGTAATTTACTTTTAAAAACCTAAACGAAAAAGAAGAAAATTTAGTAACTTCTTTTTTTTTTTTTTGATTTCTAAAATTTTCCGAATTATTTTTTTTGAAAATTTGCCAAAATTTTACTGAATTTTTTCCCCATTTCGATACTTTACCAAAATTTTCCCAATATTTCTGCAACTTTTCTACCACTAATAGATAATTTTGGTACCATTTGTTTTCAGAATTTTGTCAATATTTTTGTAAATTCTGTGAAATTCTTATTCTTCACTACTATTTGATCTATTCAATGAACGTGACTATAGTAGGAAAAGAAACGATAAAAAAAAAAATTAAACAGAAAACTCATTAGATATACTAACATTTAACAGTACAAGAACTATAAAACAAAATGGAAATATGTCATATGTTGACTTTGTATTTCATATTTCCTTTTACATCTTGTGTTTTTGGAAATATAGATGAACCATTTGGATTTGATTTTTTTATTACATATAGTCTTGTGATTTATCTACTTCTCAAGTCTATCTCGCAAAAAGGATAAATTTGATTAGGGACTTAAATTATAAGACATCGTGTAATAGACTATTGAATTCATGGGAAAAATCTCAAAATTATAGGAAATATAAGATCATTTGATTCATTTTCCATAAAATGAAAAAAAAAGGTAAACAATATAGAATTTTCTCTCTTTTTTCTTTATTATTTTTTGTTTTATTCCCTGATAAAACACATTATACAATATGAGTATAGGTGTGCATGGGAGAAGTTATTAACATGGTCCCTCTTGAATTGAAGAAGTTGTTTACTAAGTAATGTCGTTCTTTTTGTTCAAGTGTCATTATTAAAGTGTGTTCTGTTTTATGTCGTTGTTTCGAATGCGTGTCGTTTTTAGTGGATGTCGTATTTTAATTTTGTTGTCATTCTGAACACATCGACTCCAAAGCCCAAAGGCCGACCCTTTCCTCGAACTGATTAGTGACTACTCACAAGTCACAATCCGAGCTTCGTCTCTATATTTCTCAATCGGAGACCTCAAGCCGGCCATCTTGGGCTACATTATGGTCAATTGATAAAGATGAAAATATATTAGTGTTGTCATATACAATTTATCAGTTTTGAATATTAATCTCTCTTTGTCAACTAATTACTTATTTAAAACGTTGATTTTGACGCTTTGAGTTGAGCAAAGAAAATGGCTTTTTTTAGGGATTAATCTAAAATGAATTATGAACTTAATTAGTTAATTATATTAATGTCAATTTATTAGTTTTGAATATCAGTCCCCCAGTCTCTACAGTCTCCCTTCTTGTATGGTTAGTTCAAGTTGTTTATATGATGAAATGCAAAACTATTACTGTTGTGAAAGTAGCTTAATTGCTAACCTGACATGTAAAAATAATTAGTACCACATTTATCTGTTAGTTTGGATTATATATATATATATATATTTTAAATTTCGCCAATTTTTATTTTTGTTGTTGCTTTGCTGTGGAGGAATATCTACCTTGATTGTGACCCTTTGATTGAACAAATAAAAGGTTTTTTTTGTCTTCCTAGTGATCAATCTGGTAATAGTAAATTATTATTTTTTTTAAATTTTGACTTTTTTTAATTATTTCTTTGGCAGGCAAGATTTTTCCGTAAATAGTTAAAAGGTTTTTTGGTTTTTAGTGATGATCAATCTGGTAAATAGTTAGAAGGTTTGCAAGTAATGAACAGTGAATTCTCAAATGTCAACATGGATTTAGTAGGAATCAATTCTTGTGGACGGCCAAACTATGCTGCAAAAGGGTACTTAATTTATCGCTCTAGACGACGTGGGTCATCTAGAACAAAGGAGAAGCTTTTAGAACAAAGTAGATGAAAAGTAAATGAATGGTGAGGCACATAGAAGGTAATATTTCCAGAGATTGCATGTTTTTAAAAGGGAAAGAGAAACGCCGTGTTAAAGAAGTATTATTAGAAAACTGTTAACCTATATCCAGATATTGACATAGAAGTCCTTGTTGAAAAATCTCTTATAACAGTGGTGTGTAGGGGATAAGCTTTGGATGCATGATTTACTATAATAATTGGGTTGGGAATTGGTTCGGCAAGAATCTCTCGAGGAGCCTGGAAAATCTAGTAGATTATGGCCTCACGAGGATGCTCATAACGTCCTGATGGAGGATATGGTGGAACCTATTTGATCATAGAAAGGCGGACGTCAAAAACTTAAAAGCTCTATTTTGACCTTCAATATGCCCTACAATTTAATTAAAACTTGTTATTGGTCAGACATTCAAACTATATTTAGGTTGCAAAGTTTATAAATTTCATTGTCACTGTGACTTATTAGTTCACAACATTTTTTGAAACCCTTATTGACTATTAGCTCAGGCTTTACTATAATGTATGCAATCATTTATATTTCGTATTCTGCAAATTGAGCTACTTTGGCTAATGTATCAAAATGGCTTGTAATTCTCTGCTTCTCTGCATGTACTAGAATTGAGAACAAACTTTAGGAGGTAGTTTCATGCAATAAATGTAGAATGACATAATGAGAAAGACATCTTTGGTTATAAAAAAAAAAAAAAACTGTTCACTACCAATTTTCAATTAAGACAAGAGGTTTTTGGATATGTTGGACTCATCCTTAGAGCTAGCATGGTGAAACTTGTACTTACTCTCGTTCTCTGCTATAGAGGGAATAGATAATCTTCAAGGCATATGTTAAGAATTATCAAACGATAATCGACAAAAAAAAAAGATGAAAAATAAGAACACACAGATTTAAGTGGAAAACCCTAATCGGGAAAAATCACTGGCAGAGGAGAAAATTTCACTATGTCGAAAAATAAGGTACAGAAGGTTGAGTTTTACACGACTAAGCTAAAAATATATATAATTTAAAAACCCTAAAATACATATGTGTATGGACGAAAATTGTACGAATAAAACGGTTAAATAAAACAGGTCCATACCGCAGGAGCTCTGCCCCCGCACCCCCAACGAGATCAGTAGTGGGCTCCAGGATCGGGCCTCTGCTTCCACCACAGATCTCAAAATTTCTCCCAATTACAAAAATGCCACATATGTCGCACCGCCAAGTTTTCAGGCCAGGGCAAATAAAATTTGAGTCACGAACTCTAACAGCATATTCCTGTGCTTTCCTTGAAAAGAACTCCGCTTCAAGGCATGTATGTTCTTGAAGATGTATAAGAGTTGTCGAAAATTTGCAATGTGAAATTTTCTGGATGCCTCCGGTATCTTTCTAAATGAGTTATAGCTTTTGGAATGGCATGGATATCCTTTGAGATCTCTTCCATCAACTTTTCAAGCTGGTTATTGAACTCATCTTCTATAAAAGCCGTATTAAACAGTTCAAGAAGGTAACAACGGTAAGGCTAATTATTTTCTTTTGACGTGTTTCTTTATGGAATTATTCTTCTAATCTAAAAATGCTTTTCACTTCTTCTTCTTCATTTTTGGGTCATGTTTTTGCCTAACTATAAATTTGATTTACAGCTAAACCCTGGAATTCAATATGTCTCAAATCTCGAGAGTTTGATTCTTGAAAGTTATAAACGGTTATCAGAGGTTCACTTATCATTAGATGCCTCACTTATTGAATCTCTTACAGTTTTTATTCGTTCTGGATTTTCAAAACTTGATAAGTTTACCGAGGTTAAGGGAAATATGGAACAGTTGTCTGCACTTAGTGTAGACAAGACTACTATATGGAGCTGCACTCATCAATCAATCAAACACTTGGCTGGCCTTAATGTGTTTAAGTTTAAAAGACTGCAGAATCTTAGTAGCCTTCCATGTGTCATTAGTTGCTTGAAAACTTTGACCATGTCTTGAGTCTTGACCAATTGCCAAAAGACCAAGGGAGCTCGGATTATGACTGAATCTGCTATAACAAAGATACCTAACTTGATTCTCCACCTGAAGAACCTTAAACATTTGTCTTCTTGTGGATGTAAAGGTATGACACCTAGATCCTGCTCTTTTGTTATTGTTTGTTTCAAGCTGAATCCTCTGAATTCATTGATAGTTTGCATTTTCCTAGTTGATTCTTGGGCATATTCTCTTTGAGATCATTAGATCTAAGTGCAACCTTCCAGATGGAACAATCCCTGATGATATTGGCAGCTTAGTCTCACTGGAAGGGTAGGCTTGAGTGAGAACAGTTTTATCACTGTACCTGACATTCTGATAGGATTTATCAACTTTCTCAGCTGAGAAAACTTAGCTTGAATAGATATAACAGGCTTATTTCATTTCCAGGGCTCACATTAAGTATGGAATATCGCAAATATGTTAAATGCTCTTGAATTTGCATCTCTGATAACTCACTTAGATGAATATAATGTTTGGACTTCTAGCAGTAAGGAATTTATAGTTTCACGGACTGCCAAAAATCAAACAATAAGCATGAACGACTGGCACAAGTTCGTTTTATAGGTGGATTTGTTATCCACTTTAATCTTGTATTATTGTACTATTTAATACAAATCTCGTGTCTTATTTATTTATTTATTTTTAAAAATGACTGGCATAAGTGCACAAAATTCTTGCATTCAGTGATTATAGTTCACCACTGCTTTAGAAACAACTTGACATGTATATATATATCTTCGTGTATGTGTATCTCACAATCAAATAAAAGCATTAAGTAAGCGTCTTTCCTACTATTTTTTTAAATTTTGATTTACAGGATGAAATCTGTCAAAGAAAGTAGATGTTTTGTCATAACATATCTAAAGCGTCTATCCTGTTCTTTTCTGGGGTGTTGATTTACAGGACGAAATCTGTCAAAAGAAAAAAAGAGTACAATCCGATCTTCTCTCACGTAATTCCAGTTCCAGTAGCACATGCTTCTTCGTCCACTTTCAATCCGGCCTGTAGCAGAGGTTTGCTATATTTTCAAATATTCTAGTCTTTCCTGGTATTCTTTGCCTTTGGCTTCCATGTTGTGCCTTTAAATTTTCGACCAAGTTTGCCACATTATGCTTATATATTAGAAACGCCGAACACGATTTCACCTTCATGGTTGGCATGTCCTTCCGAGATCGAAGCTTCAAGTTGAATTGCTTTATATTCTTCCAAACATATTTGGACATATTTGCAAGAGGATTTCAGACAATCTGGACATGTGTTTGTACCTTGGTTGACGCATTCCTAGATCATATGGAGATTCATTCTTTTGGGATACGCTTAGTATGTAACTATGAGCAAGAGTCGAGAAGGCCAAAAGGGTTAACCCGGAAAGGAGAATGCCTGCTAAAGGGAGATTGTTACTTTAGGCACTCTTTCTACTATTCAACTAATCGTTTATTACTAGGGATAGAAAATAAAGATACAATCATAATGATGATGACGATGATTATTAGAGTTCGTGATTCTAATTCTATTTACCTCAATGCAAAATCTTTGCGGTACGACATATGTGACATTTTTTGTAATTGAGAGAAATTTTGATATCTGTGGTGAAATTTTGAGACATTTTTCGTATAATTAAAGTGTTTGGAATTCAATATATTTTGATTTAATCGTGTAAAATTCTACTTTTTATGCTTTATTTTCAATATAGTGAAATTTTTTCCTTTATCAATAATTTTTCCCGATTAAAATTTTCCACTTAAATATGTGTGTTCTTATTTTTCATTCTTTTGTCAATTATCGTTAGTTAATTCTTAACAATGATAACGATGGCGATGATTTCTAAGAATCAAACATCTAGTCTTTAAAACGTAAAGAATTATTCACAATTTATAGGCTTGAAATGGAGAAGACCAAAAGAAAAGACGCCATCTTTGGTTTAAACTCCAGTCTTGTACGATGTGGAACTGTCGGCCATAATAAAGCAAAAGAGGTGAACAAATATGAGCCAAAGTTTTCAAACGACAATGTGAGCAAATATGGAGGTAAGCTTTATAAACTCACCCTATATATATTATCGTCGGCATGTGATGTGTTCCACAGCTTAGAGTGGGCAGCAACATATGCTGCATCACAAATAATGTCGTATGTTAACATTGCTCTAGTTTAAGAAAACTTAAAAAAAAAAAAATGCACAAAAAACGAAAGTAGTAAATGAATTTTACATCTTTTACTCCCAAGAGCTCAAGCAAGCGACATAACGTTCAAAGTTAAACTTAGGGTAAGGACTTGACTCTACATCACTGACTTCATTGTGATTTCAATAATTTGAAGTCATTGACTTTGGTCCTAAAGTTTAGAATTAGAGAAAAATTTAACCGAAAATTATTCATCGTTAAGACATGAACTAGTAGTTTAGCAACGTTTAATTATCAGGATTTGTGATTTGTCACGATTTAAAATCCATAGACAACGAATGATATTCGATGTGGCATTATTACAGTTTCAAAGGGTGTCCCACTGTCCTGCCGACACAGCACATACAAGTCGAGCACGAGAATGGACTAGAACAATATCAGTAATTGTACCTAACTATAACAACCATTTTTTTTCTCGAATTTCTACAAAATTTTTCCAGAAACTTGGGGAGACAAATGAATGATGATGGTAACGAAAAGAATTCTTGGATTTTCTAGGATAATAGGGGTGTTTACGTTAGACATAATTCATAGATTGATAAAATCTAAAACAATCATTAGGAACTAATTATTAAGGAGCGAAAGTATTGATTGAATCTATAGCTATTGTGAACCGGGTTTGTTCAAAATCACACTAAGAACGGTAGAGTTACGATCACGAATGCAAAAATAGGAACATGAGGATTAATGGCTCCACAATCAAATCTCTGAATAGTACTCAATGGGTTCTCACTCTCAGATGGGAGAAGAGGAGAAGAGTGTAGGTATTATGATTTGACTTGGGGATCATGACCTCTTTAGTTTCCTTTATATACTAGGTTAACTATTACCCCATCAATCATAGTTGAGACTAATATGGGTTTCTAAACATTACAAAGCCCATACTTTTTAGGTTTTTCTAGAGCTTACTTAGCAGATTACTAATTAGCTCACTCAATTAAAATAATCTGAATATTATATAATTATAATTACATGTGTGAGCCTACATAAGACATTAATAAAAACCTAGCAATCTCTCGTTTAGGCTACGTATGTTTTCTGAAAACAATTATATAATGAAATCTTAGTGTGCACTTTAAAATGCTTTCTCATATAGAAACAACTATTAGTTATAATCTAGTCCATCTAATGTAGTAACATAAGACCAAAGAGACCTTTGTTGCACTTAGATAGACAACTAGACTCATCAATGATCATCATATCAATACACTCAATGATATAAATTGAGTTTGGATACGTAGTATAGAAATTATATGAATTATATGAAATATGATCTTAATATGCCTATTTTCAACTAGTCCTACTTTACAATTCCAACGAATCAATCTTAGCCTTTCCAACTTTATGCTAAATCACAGACTTATTGCAAAACCACAAATAGAAAAGGACTTGAAACATGCTCGAAGTTTAAACGAAAAACCATCACCTTTATTCTGATCAAATTATAAATAATGTATCTATAACAAAAGAACATCTAAAAGACTAACACTCACTAGCCTTGCACATCTTTAAACAACACAAAACCATATAAGCAATGTGCTCATTATACACCTTAAGTAAAGTCTTAGTGAATAAGTCTATTATCATGGAGTTTATACCTATATGTTCTTAAGATACTTGATAACTCCGAACTCTTTATTTGACAATAAGTAACATAAAGTCTATGCGACTTTAAAGAGTTTTCTATTGTTATAAGCATATGATAATGCGATTGTATTATCACAAATCCTTGATATGCAACCCTATGATAAAGTTCAACAACCATATTCTCTGATTTGATACCTTATAGCAAGCTATATACTTTGCCTCCATATTGGAAAAAGCTATGAGTATCTATTTAACACTCTTACAAATTAGCTCCTCTAGCTAGCAAGTATATATTACTGAAATGGATTTTTTACTATATAGGCATCTATAAAAATCAGAGTTAGATATCCTAAGATTTTCAAGTGATCAGATCTCCGATGTGTGAGCATATAGTCTATTGTTCTCTATAAATATTGCATAACTCATTTTACTGCTAATCAATGATCCATACTAGAGTGACTTAGATATATGTCTAATATTCTAATAATATACACTATAGCTGGATGCCTACATACCTAAATATACATAAAACTTCATGATGCTAATGTATAAGAGAATTTTTGTATTTCTTTAGCTTCAATCTTATTCTTGGAGTACAATCCTTCATTCCAAATCCATTAAGCACTTTATTGATATAACTCTTTTGTGATAACCTAAGGATACATTGAGAGAAATCTCGTTGTATCTATTTTCTTAATATAAAAGAGACGTCCCTAAGATCTTTCATATCAAGTTTATTTGATAGAAATATCTTGGTTTTGTGCAACAAAGCCATATTGTTACTAGCTAAAAGTATGTCACTAACATAAAAAATCAGGAAGATATACTTGCTCCCACTGAACTCATGATTCATACAACCATCAATTGAATTTTTCTTATTAATCCACGTTTGGAAGTTAGAACTTTGTTTAGGTTGAGTGAATTAGATCATTTTTCACTCCTATATCAAACTCACGTTCTTGGAGATAAACGACATAATTATCCGAAATAACATTTTCCCTTACCCTAGTGGATCACCTTGATGGCACATTCTCTTGAGGTTGTCTAGTTTGCTTCTTATGAATAACTTCCTTTTTGGATAGGGAGTATAGGAGCCTGATCATTTTCAATGGCAAATTTACAAAAAGAAATAAATTCTCCCTCAAAGATAATATTCATTACCATATCTCCCTTCCCTTTTTCCCAAACTCAATATCTTCTAGGAATTTAGCATTTTTCCCAACGTGAAAAGGGATTTACTAGAAGGATTATAAAACCTAAAGCCCCTCAACCTTTCAAAGTATTAGACAAAATAATAACTTATAGTTCTTTTCATATGGCCTGTATGGCCTATCTATAGCTAGATAACCCCAGACATGTAAGTTCCTAATATTAGGCTTCTTGTGTGTCTATAACACATGGGATTTTAGCTATTTGTTTTTATTAGAACTTTGTTTTGAATGTAAACTATAGCCTTTAATGGTTCCCAGAATGATTTAGGAAAAAAAGAATGATTAGTCATACTTCTCACCATATCCTTAAGTATTCTGTCTCATCTTTCACTAACATCATTTATGCTAGGTTTGCTTAGTATTAAGTATTGTGAGATGATTCTATAATTCTCTAGGAATTAAGTGAATGGTCCTGGATGATGTCTACCTAATTCATTATAGCTACCATAGTATGTACTACCATGATAAAAATTGACATCCTTAATTTTTTTTTGCTAAGTTGAATTTCAACTTCAGTTTTGAAAACCTTAAATACATCCAATGACTAAGACTTCTCATGAATTAAATAAAGATACCCATAACAAGAAAAATTATCTATGAACATAATGAGATATTGTTGGCTATTCTATGAAGCTGTAAGGAATGGTATCTATGTATTAGTATAAATTAGTTGTAAGACACCGAAATTCCTATTGGTACCTTATTTTTGTATGTTTGTATCTTTTTGTAAATGTACTCAATACAGACTTCAAAATCTGTGAAATCAAGTGGGTCAAGAATTTCATTTGACATAAGTCTCTTGATTCTCTGTTTAAAGATATGTCTTAAATACTTGTATTATTACATAGAGAAATCCTCATTTAAAATTTGTATTTTGTCCAGCCTATCTGGAGAAGAAAGAGGTAAATTTCTCATTCTTTTTCTTTTGCTCTTTAAATTCTAAAGTCCCAATTGCAGTTTCTTTATCCTTATTCCTTTTTCTTTCTTATCTTGAGAGGTGCATGCTAAATAAGTACTTTTAGTCTTTTTTCGTTTCAATCTATATTCTTCTTGCACATAGTAAAAAATGATATCAAAAGAGACTATTTGTCTTTTAGGCTATTATAACTTTCCTTAGGTTGACTGAATTGTGCAGAAAAATAGACATAGACCTAATAAAGGAGCAAGATTTTCCGACAACTCTAACTTTAATATTTTTAGTTTAGAAGCAAAATTAGATATCTCTATAATGTACTTTCCTTATGTTCCCTTGATCCTTATACCATATTATAACAAGATTCCTAAAATGGTACTCGTTTTAGATCCATAAAAATTGTTGGGAACACCTTAGCGTTTACCTCTTTAGGTATAGTGTCTCTTATCGTTTATGAGATAAAGTGTTATATGAATATAAGACTCATGCAGTTAGAACACTCCTACCTCTTAAATTCTTAGATTACTTAATATGAATTTATATCTGTAAAGGGTAAAAAGATGTTCAGTCTGGAGCACAAGGTCAAGATTCTTGCAACTGAGTACACCCACAATGTACTTATTCTAGTTCTTTAAGTTCGTGCAGTTAAGCACTAGAATGCTATTCATATTGGCAGATAAAAAATAAGTAGAAAATAAATAGAGAACAAAATAAAAGTAAAATTTCATATAATAGCCTAAGCATAGTATAATACTATATATGTATGACATAAGCAAATAAATAAATACAGGTGGACTCCCATCACAAGATACCTAGAACAACATTAATAAGCCTTCCTTTGGGCTGAGTTATAAGTGATACTTGTAAGTGGTACTCTCAGTGCAGTGATCAAATATTGATAATAACTATAAATCTTTCTTTAGACCGACTTATTGTTCGTATGGAAACTTAATAATCATCACATATTTATCACCACAAATGTGTCTGTTGCTCAGCCAAATAATAATCTTCTTTTGGGCTTATCATTATTTGCATGAACAATAAACACACACATCTAAATATCTGAAAATAGATAAATTTTAAACAACAAAGGCTACTTTGGAAACATGTTAGTTCAATCTATTTATTTCAAAATATAAGACTAAGATGCACAAAGAAAACAACCATAAAGCTTAGAATATTAATTGTAACTTTCAATGCATAAGGGAGTGGTTGATTACCGGAGTTTATACACTTTTGTCAACTTTTAAACCGAATAGAGTTTTCAACAGATAAAGTGTGGGTTGACTTTAGGTAGATTTAGGTAAATTAATCTTAATTGGTCAAGTTTGGATTGAAATCTCTTGAATTGAGTAAAAAATAACTCAATTCTTCCCAAGAACAAGACCAAAATCTTCAATTAGGTCAAAAGTGACCTTTGGTGCTAGACGGGTTAGCACTGACGCCGCACCACTGATATGGCATCGTGACGCCAAGCCTTAGGTTATTGGCACCAACTTGATAGAAGTCGATGCTACAGCGCCACCAATGTGGCGTCACGACATCAGACCAATTTCTTGAATTGTAATTGATTTTTAAAATTGGGCAACATATCCTTTTGTAATTTTTAGCGATTTTCAGCCCTAGTCTTTGAACTTTATGACCCAAAACTTAGAATTAATCCTCAAATCACAACAATAACCATAGAATTCAAAGATTTCCTCAATAAAATCATGAAAAAAAATCAAAATCATGCATATAGCATCTAAATCCTAGAAAGCCAAATAAGAATGGATGATCCAACTAGATTACATGCATGAACATTCCTAAAAATTTAATCATGATTCCTACTCAGATACCATTTATTAGACCTAATTCATGGATTGATAAAATCTAAAATAATCCTAAGATCATCATGTCAAATCATTAGAAACTAATTATTGAGGAGCGAAAGTATTACGTGAATCCATAATTATTATGAATTGGGCTTGTTCACGATCATATTAAGAACTATAGAGCACGATCACGAACACAGAAATAAGAACATGAGGATTAATGACCTTCCATAGTCAAAACTCCGAATAACAATCAAAGAGTTCTCACTCTCAGATGGGAAAAGATAAGAAGAGCATACGTATTATGATTTTACTTGAGGACTATGATCTCTTTAGTTTGCTTTATATACTAGGTCAACTATTACTCCATCAATCATAGTTGGGCTAGTATAGGTCTCTACACTTACAAAGTCCGTATCCTTTAGTTGTTTCTAGAACCTACGGAGCAGATTATTAATTGGCCCAGTCAATAAAGACAACCCGAATATTATGTAATTACAATTGTAATTACATGTGTGAGCCCATATAAGACATTAATAAAAACCCAATAGTTTAGGGAGTACATAATAAAGGAAATAATAACAGTTGAATACATTGTTTTTTTTTTAATAATTATTAAATTTTAATGACACAATGACAATTTACTTGAATCATTATTTTTTAAGTGGTATATTACAATTATTGAATAAAAACTATTTCTTAAGCATCACTACCATATGCAAAATTTGATCATTTTATGCTAGGAGTTATATCTCATATCATCATATATTTTATAGCATAAAAATTTGTGAGATTGTGATCATCCTGAATGCTTATTGCTAGGCTATCGTGACTATAGTGCATACTTTTGTGTTTATGCTTACGTGCGTGCTTATTTTTGTGCTTACGTGCTAGCTTATATATAATTGGTATAGGTTTATCATCTGTAGCTACTTACAATTCAAGATGGCTAGTGAACATTCAATGGTAGAAATTAAGGAAATTGTTTATGATGGAAGGTTTACCGCCGAAGATCTGAACATGATAGATCTTGTAACGAAATACGCCGGGTTCCAGAAATGTCAAGAAATTTTGAAGAACATTTTAAGCCAAAAATTATTTTCATTGGTCCTATACATTACAACAATCCTAGGACTGACCAAACGACGAATGGTGAGTTCAAGATCAGACTCGTAAGAAAGTTTTTTGAAAGAAGCCAAGGGTCAGTTCCCATGGCGTTCAGATTAATCAAAGACAATGTCAATGAATTTGTTGTTTCTTAACGTAAAAAATAAAACAAAGCTTGGAATGTAGTTCTGAAACTATTGTAAAATTTGCTGAGAAAAAAACAGAGTTCTACATCANCATGCTCGACATAATATCGACAGTCATATAATACAAGACATGACATCAACACTTGCTTTCTCTTCATGTAAGTTCTCCAGACAGACACACACATGTATACATATACATGCACATAGAAAGTCTTATTTTTCTTCTATAATATTATGTTATTCCTGTTTTGCTCTAATATCTGACTTCCTATATGTCTGCAAGTAGTTTGAGGTAACTCGATGATAAAATTTGCGAAACTGTACTTTAGCTAGGGGTAACTAGTACCCGAAAAAACCCTGTTACTGAAAACCACGTTTCGAAGCAGTAGTGAGTTGTTGTTTCTTAACGTAAAAAATAAAACAAAGCATGGAATGTAGTTCTGAAACTATTGTAAAATTTGCTGAGACAAAAACAGAGTACTTCATTCATTAATAATCAAAAACATTACAATATTTAAAGTTAAAAAATAACAATCCACTAACAACATGATCCTAAACTTGTTCCATGATTACAAAGCATGAATGGCAAAATAACTAATTCCTAAAAAACAGGAACAAACTTTGACACATATATGTGGACATGTTTCAGTCCTGAAGCATTTTCTTAACACTCCTCCTTGCTTTAGGAGCTGCAAACACCAAGTCTTGACCTCAGAAACTCGAACTTGCAAGCAGGCAATGGTTTGGTTAAAATGTCTGCAACTTGATCTTCTGTTTTGCAGTAGACAAGAATCACATCTCCATGTTTCTGTACTTCCCTTAGGAAGAATAACTTGATATTAAAATGTTTAGTCTTCCCATGAAACACGGGATTATGAGAGATAGCAATAGCAACTTGGTTGTCAACAAGAATCTCTGTGCTTTCCTTCTGCTCCAGATCAAGATCAAGTAAAATTTTTCTCAGCCATAAAGCTTGATTAACAGTAGCTGTTACAGCAATAAACTCTGCTTCGGCAGTGGATTGGGCTACAGTTTCTTGCTTCTTCGAGCTCCATGAGAAAACACCAGAGCTAAGAGTAAAACAGTAGCCTGAAGTACTCCTCATATCATCAATGGAACCTCCCCAATCACTGTCAGAAAAACCAACCAGCTTGAACTCCTTGCTCCTTGTGAACTTAACACCAAAATCACTTGTGCCTTTGACATATCTAATCACTCTTTTGACAGCCTTGAGATGTAATTCACTTGCACAATGCATGAATCGAGACAAAATACTTACTGCATTCAAAATATCAGGCCTTGTTGCTGTGAGATACATCAAGCAACCAATCAAACTCCTGAAATATCCTTCATCAACTTTGTCAGCACCATCTTCTTTGCACAGCTTCTCTTTTTGATTCATTGGAGTGCTTGCTACCTTGCATTCCTCCATCTGAAACTTCTTCAGGATTTCCTTTGCATACTTTTTCTGGCAGATGAAAACTTCACCTTGCCCTTGCTTGATCTCTATGCCAAGGAAGTAGGACATGAACCCGAGATCTGTCATTTCAAACACCTTCGTCATCTCCTGTTTGAAATTTTGTATATAATCTGCATTGTTTCCTGTAACCAGTAGGTCATCAACATACAGTGAAACAATAAGAATGTCAGTACCATTGTGCTTGACATACAAGGTTGTTTCTGATAGACTTTTCACAAATTCCAAGTTCAGCAAATGTTCATCAATTTTGTTATATCAAGCTCTTGGAGCTTGTTTTAGACCGTAAAGGGCCTTATTGAGAAGATAGACTTTATCTCCTTCACCTTCCTTCACAAATCCTTGGGGCTGCTCAACATAAATTTCTTCCTGTAAGACACCATTTAAAAAAGCTGATTTGACATCCAACTGGAACACTTTCCAGCCCTTTTGTGCAGCTATTGCAAACAGTAACCTGATTGTGTCCAATCTAGCAACAGGAGCAAAAGTGTCACAGTAATCAACACCAAAGATTTGGGCATACCCTTTAACCACAAGCCTGGCTTTATGCTTGTTGATCGAGCCATCAGCGTTAAGCTTGGTTCTAAACACCCACTTAACTCCAATTACCTTCCTGCCTTGAGGTCTGTCCACAAGGATCCAAGTCTTGTTCTTCTCTATCATTGACAGCTCCTCCTCCATTGCAGCTATCCACTTTTGATCCTTTTTTGCTTCTGCATAGTCGGCAGGTTCACACACAGCAACATTGCACCTTTCATAAACGTCTGAGAGCAACATTGTTCCTCTCACGGAAGCATCATCTACTGTTTCATTCTGCCAGTTATCTTCTTCTTCGATGCTTGAATCAGAAAATTTGAGTTTCAGCTCTGCCATGGTCTGACCCTTCTTCTCTGCATCATCCCAGCTCCACTCTTCATCCTCCACGAAGTGAACATCCCTACTAACAACAATATTTCCAGTTTGTGGCTGGAAAATTTTATAAGCCTTGCTGACAGTACTATAGCCTATAAAGATACCTGGTGAAGCTCTCCTATCAAGCTTGTCACGCTTGCTCTGTGGAACATGAGTGAAACACAAGCAACCAAATACTTTAAGGAATTTTAGAGATGGTTTGTAACCATACCATGCCTCAAATGGTGTCTGTTCCGTCACTGCCTTTGTGGGAAGCCTGTTTTGAAGAAACACAGCCGTATTTGCTGCCTCTGCCCAAAACTTCTTT
>JXTB01000334.1:0-109461 GCA_002914805.1 Parasponia andersonii | reverse complement strand
GATCCTAAACTTGCTCCACGATTACAAAGCATGAATGGCAAAATAACTAATTCCTAAAAAACAGGAACAAACTTTGACACAATCAACTTAACAAAAAAAACATACGTGGACATGTTTCAGTCCTGAAGCATTTTCTTAACAAGTCGCAAAGCTTCAGCACTGATCATGTGCATCACGCGGTCTGATTCATAAACTATTTGTTTAAGTCTTTCAAGCCACCTCTTTGCGTTCGGCCCTTCGAGTTGAATCTTGGAATCGTTCAGCAGCTCATCAACTGTCAACAGCTCAATTTTCAATTCATTGACCAGCCTTGAATCGAGTATTTCTCCTTGTAGTAAGTTAAGGGTATCTAGAGTATGCAGCTTATTATCCATAACTCTCAGGAAAGCGGAAAGAAGATCTCCAGCCAGCTTTTTCAGAGCCATTTTTTTCTCCTTTCGAGAAGAAGCTTTCCATGGCAAATAACAAGAGAGGAAAGGGGAGAAAGAGAACATGTGTACTTGTGTAGTATGAAGAATGAACCTTGGAGCAAGGACTCCTAGGGAATTTAACAATTTCTTATTCGGATGTATGCCGTATATCATATTAATTGTGTTGGGCTATTAAACTAAATAGATTGTGATCAAATAAAGATTGGGTATAGAGTATCCATTACGTATCGATCAAAATATCGATATCTATAAGATATCTAATTAGACTTGACGGATACTTTACTTGAGCCATCCACCCA
Organism: Parasponia andersonii; assembly: GCA_002914805.1. NCBI lineage: Eukaryota > Viridiplantae > Streptophyta > Magnoliopsida > Rosales > Cannabaceae > Trema > Trema andersonii. The sequence continues at coordinate 108,731 of JXTB01000334.1, read as the reverse complement.
TAATTAAGTTAGAATTATATTCCTTATTACCAAAGAAAAGATGTGCTCATCTTTTGTAGCTTCCATTCTTACTAAAGAGTAGAACTTCATTAAAGCATCTCAAATTTTGGTTGTGGAAAGCCCTTGAAACATTCAAGTCTTTAACAAAATTTAGAACTACGGATAATAATAAACTCACTAAATTTTAACTTATTTATTTTGCATGAATAATCTTATATTAAAATATATATTTAATGTTATTTACCTGTTATAAATCATATGTTTTTTGATTTATTCCTAACAAGGACTTCCGTTAAAAAAGAAGACACTCTGTTTTCATTCTCTTTTCTTTATCTTCTTTTGTCAAATTCACACTTTAAGGAACTGGCAATTACTTGGTGGTTTCAAGAAGATGCCAAGAAGAATCGTCGTAACGAATAAAAAGAAAAAACATTGCTACACTCAATAATTCATGCACTATTCTTATCTAAAAAGGTATAAAAATCATGCATTATTGTATTAGTCTACAAACCAAGTTTGTATTTCATATAGTGAACTCCCGAACCAAATATGTGCTTCATTTTCTTCAAAGATGAAAGCCAACATGTCATATCACAAAATGGTCTAACACCTTTATTTATTTAATATGAAGGCGTCCTTTCCCAAAATGGTCTAACACCTTTATTTATTTAATTTTTATCTTTGCTGGTAGATCCAACGCGTTTAGACGATAAAACTAGAGGTGGTGGAATTTCTTTCCTTTGTAAGGTTATTAGGTATGCTTTTTCGTCAAATTTTCATCAAAACGTTAAAAGACGGTTCCAAAAGTACATCTTGTAAACAAAAATTATTTAACCGTTGACATTACTTCATGGTAACAAAATCCCACAAGTGTACATTTATGTTGAAGGATATGACTNAAAAGAAAAAGTCATTCGCAAAAGTTTTATTACAAAATGACCTTAAACAACCTTTTTTTATTTTTTTCTTTTTTTTTTTCACAATGAGCGATCCTCCTGTTTCCACTGACACTGTAATAAAGGAGATGGTCATTTTGCAAATAAAAAATTTATCACGTTGTCATTTTTCCAAAGCACTCTGCCTGCTGTCAATGTGGTTACTGCAGTCTTTATTCTCACTGTAATTTAAACTGCATGCTCATGCAGAGTTTAAAGTCTTCGCATATTTGCTCAGCTAATCATTGATTGAATATAGTGCTTAACAAACAGAAATAAAGAAGCTTGATTGACGCAATTTAGCAAGGGAAATTTAGTGATTTCTCATTTGCGAATACGGTAGTTAACAGAGACCCCCTTTTTTTGTCCCCCTGAATCTACTCACCTTCGAGCAATGTTATTCTATCGATTGTTTCATCAACGACCATGTTTTCATCCAATGGGGGAGCCACATTGGATCCAGGGGGCAATTGCCCCCCCCTGATATTTTTGAAAAAAAAAAATTAGTATGTAACATTTTTTTACTTCCTCTTAATCTATAAAATCTTATACTTACCCATCTTAAAATTTGAGTTTTCTCTATTAGTAAATCCCATTTTATAATTATGAAATACATTTTAATGGTTTTTCGTCAATATTAAGTAAAACTCATTATTTATCTTTTAAAGTATATGCTAGTTTATAAACAAAATAATTAGAAATTTGTTGGGCTTAGTTATATGTATATAGTATATAATGTTTGTAGAGAGCAAATGCATAATATTTTATAGTGAATAAGTCCTTTGGGCTTTGTGAGAATATGAAGATTATGAATGTATGTTGGATTATAAGTAGAAAATTTAGAAGTGTATATATATCTGAACTAAGTGTTATAAAAAGATTAAGAGGGCTTCTATTTAATACCTTTAATTAAGCTACCAAGTACAAATTTGAGTTTACCTATTGCTATTGCAATTATAGAGGGTATTTTCTGTCAAGTATATAATGAATAATCGACTATGCAACTGAATGTAAAATGAATGGATGAATAATAATTTAATTATTTATATTGAGAAAAAACTTTTTAATAACATTGACGATGAAGTTATTATATAGTAATTTCAGTTCATGAGACATCACCGAGAACAATTATAATACATTTATGGACTTACTTAAGAATAATACAAATTTTTAAATTTATTTTTTAAAAGAGAAATTTATAATTTTCTTGTATTATTTTACAGGGAGGTAATTTTTTCTTTGCGCCCCTCGTTAAATTTCTGGCTCCACCCCCTTTTTCATCATTGACCACCTTGTTGACACCACCGGGGCCGTTCAGTTAGTTCAGACTGGAGTAATTGTGTATAGCGTTATTTAGATGTTAACGGCAAATAAAACAATAATGTGGAAGTGTCATATTCGGTATTGGATCAAAAATGGCTTTGATTGAGAGTTAGCTGCTTGATAACGAAGAGGTGGTGGGATCTGTCAACAAGCTTGTCCGAGTAATTTCTGGAACAGGCATGAATGCTTGCAATTATAATCTACTGGAACAAGAAAGAGGCAACCTACCTTGAAAGACTATCATTTAAGTTCTCCACAGACCGTTGTGCGCCATTTTATTTCGATTAGATTGTTTTCATTTTATCCAGAAATTAGTGTAATGATCTGCTAAGAAATCCCGCAATTGACTTGTTAGTTGTTACTCTGGGGTACACGGACTAGGGAGGCACACCTCAGAGATAATTATTATATATAATTAAGTACCCTTTAGGCCAAACTTTCGAAAGACGAGAATTAATTGGTGTACTTCTGCAAATAGTCGAAAACAGACATCAAATTTTAAAGAACGTTGGCAGTTTGAGAATAAAACGACAATAAAAAATATAACAAAAATTCGTGTTCATGTTGGGCTATTATTTCATTGCAAAATATCAATGAAGGACTTGATTCTAATGAAAAGAATGATTTAGCTTGATGGCCTTGTTCTCCTACGACGTCCACACTAAAATATAATAATGATGACAGAATACAACGTTGTCAAGAATTACAAACAGAGGATGATCAACATCAAACAATCATTAAATATATTATTGCGAAATAAAAAATAAACCCAATATGATATAAAATCAACTGGGAGAAGGAAGAAAGTACTGAAAAAAAATAAAAGTAGAAATCGAAATAGAACAAAAATAGTACTACCTAAAATTGCTCCTTAGAAGAGACATGGAACAAAGCTGACACTCTTTAATTAGTCCTCAATATCATCACTGAAAAAACTGATCTGGCCACTGGAGAAACTCAACTCATGGACGTCGTTCCATGTTGGGCCAGAGTCATCATCATCATTACCATGTGCGACGTCATACATTCTTGAGGCGAAAACCTTCAAATGGTCCAAAAACATCTCCTCGCGAAGCTTGTATACCATGCCATATCTTCCCTCAATTGCATACCAGAAATAGCCATGTTGTAGCTTTGGTTCAACGTCTTTCAAATAAAGGTACACTCTTTCATCTAAAAGATCCTCTAATGTACCAAGGATCTCCTCTATTTCAGATTTTACACCGCTGTTATATCGACTAAACAATGCTGGGGAGAAATTAAGACACATGCCTGCCTTGCTTCTGGATTCGCCTTTTTCCACATTGAGTGGCAATGCTTCAGTGTTGTTCTCGTCCATCATGCGCTCTACTTCATTAAGCACTTGTTCAAGTCTTTCAAGCCACATCTTCACATTTGGCTCTGTCAATTGATATTTGGCATATTTCAGCAGCGCCTTAGCAGACACTACCATAAGTTTCAACTCATTGAGCCGCTTAGGATTGAGTTTCCCTCCTCGAAAGAAGCTAACAACCTCTTGAGAAGCCAGCCTTTTATACAAAACATTAAGCAAAAGGGTAAGAAGAGAATCGTCCATCGTCTGTTTTTCCTCCCTCGAGGATAAAGCCTTTTATGGCAAATAACAGAAAGCAAAGGAGAGAGAACAATGCAATATATAATTGTTTTTTTATAATAAGAACAATGTAATATATAAAGAAGGAATGAACCTTAGAGCAAAGACTCTAGTACTGTTTCTTTTTTCTTTTTTTTTTTTTTTTAAAGAGACGTTTGCAAATTGGCAATTAGTTTGTGATGGTTCCAAGAATTTGCCAAAAAGAGTCTTCAAAAAAAAATTAAAAACTCTTACTTGCCGTCTTAAATAATTCTTGCACTATTGTATGACCCCACAAACCGAGTATGAATGTGCTTTATTTTTTTCAATTATCAAGGCCAATATGTCATATCAATACTAACAAAGCTCAGTCATCTAGAAAAATCCATATAGCTAGACGCCTGTTTCACAAAGTGGTCCAACTTATTTTAAAAACCAAATTATTTATTTTAATATTTATTTTTATTTTCACGACCAAAACGTTTAGATTAGAACACAAAAGGTAGTGAAATCTTACGTTGTTTTGATTTTATTTATTTTTTATATTTTTTTTTTGCCCTAATATGATACTGTGATTGAATCCACTTTTGAAGACATGCGCCACATACTAGGCAAAATTTTATAGGTATGCACTATATACATCTATAATAATCGATACTAAAACCTAATTAAACTCTAATAAGTAACCATAAATTATATAAAATTTAATAATACTTATTAATCTTCGATATTCGAAATTAACTATATAATATACAAATTATAATCTAATAATTCATAATAATCAACCTTTTGAATTGTCAAATTTACTCAACAATAACAACTTTCCACTTGGTTCCCTTGGTTCCCTACTACACATGAAGCTACTGGTGATGGTGAATATATTGATAAGGATCTTACTCTCGTTGACAATTCTGATGATAATCAAAATACTGATAATGATGATCATGTTGGTAAAGTTCCTAGTTATCATCAAAATACTGATAATGATAATCATGTTGGTAAAGTTCCTAGTGATGATATTCCGGGTAATGTAGGTAAAATTTGTAATAATTTATTGAGGGAATATTTTATATTGCAATGGAATTCAAATTGATCTGCATTTAAATCTCCAAAGTTATTAGGATGGAGTTTTTGACTATTGCATATGCACCTGTTTAGAGGAAGCAAGTATATGTTTAAGGTATATCCACTCAGAGAGTCTTCTTAGATTGTAGTAGGGACACGGATGGTGGCCAAATTTGTTGTATCGTATATGGACTTCAACAAATGGTAAATCAGACTAGGAGTCTGATACATCTCTCATTGAAGTGATGACCAACTTACCACTTTTAGATATCAGCTCCAGAGTGAAGCTACCATTAAGATATTATCTTATCCCTATTTTATTCAAACCCTAGTTAACACATATTGACATGATGAGTTTATGAATGTGGCTGCAATGAGCCTTCCGACTTATTTGACTATGAAGAGCTTTTACTGTCACTATGAAAGTGCTAGAATCATTGCCATTAATGAAGCACCTTCTGTGTCTGATGAATTAAAGAATTTGGGTCTCAAGATTAATTCTTGGCAATACAAATTTTTCCCCAAGTGAAAGGAAGCTCACTAGGCTACACAGGTTGAGACTACCCAAACTATAGAGTATTAAACAAAGGATCCCTTAGTTTGAGAGAATGAAAGTAGCTTAAATGATAGGCCTAAAAGTATAACTTCATAAAGTCCTCTTTCTGCTAGTTTTGAGTCTCCACACGAACCTATTGTCACTGTTCTTGGTACTACAATTACCACCACTTCTCAATCGACTTCAGAAGATAATCTTCAAGAGTAGAAAGTACCTGCACCAATTGAGAGGATGACACTTTAAGCTTCATCTACTTAAGAGATCAACCTAAAAGTGAGACATTCATTTCTGCACCAATTGAGAGGATGACACTTCAAGCTTCATCTACTTAAGAGATCAACCTAAAAGTGAGACATTCATTTCTAAATCTGCTGAGATTACCATGAACACTTTCAGTTCAGAGTACAGTTCAAGGAGACTCTGATACATCTGGCTCTGACTCTAATTCATCACTGATCACACTCATGGTAACCTCTGTTGATCAGTACCTATTCCAAGAAGAGATCAAAGAAGAAGTTTGGTATTATAGACAAAAAGCCGCATCTATCTTCTAGGAAACCATTCAAGTTTGTCTTTTCTTAACCTTTTTTTTCTAGTTATCATGTTTCTGGCCTCTTTTTTTCAATGACATATTTTTGGCGTTGCACCATGTGAAAATGGATTGTATCAATGATGAATTTCCAGTATTGCCATTGCATTATGCTAAGAAGGTATGTATCAATGACCTATTCCAGTCGTTGTACTTGTCAACAATCGTGCTACCCCATTCATCTTCCTTTTTCATTAGAGATTGGATCTTCTACAGCTCGTGTTGCAGACTCCCAAGGTTTAATGGATCAAGTACTCCTTGAAACAAGTTTGTTTCATCGGCTAGCAAATTAAGTACACCTTGTCAAAGACTAAAGTCGCTAGACTCTCAGCTACAATTTCTTGTCATTCAAATCAACCCTTCAATGGCATTTGAATTGTTCTAATTGCAACTTAAAGATCAAAGACCATTTATTACTTGCTCGTTTGATTAATAAATCATTTGCAATGAAATGGAGGAGAATTTCTGCTTTTGTTTTGAAAGTCAACAACGGTCTTTCTTTCAGGAATTCTAGCTTTCATATAACACTACTAGGCCTCACACAAAAGTGCTAACTTAAAGGTACTTTTGGGCTCATGGACTACCACTTAAATACTTATGATCTTTCTGCAGTATACCCGATGTGAGACTTTAGGTGTTACAATCTCCCCCCAGAAACAAACTTGAGGTATTATAATCTCCTCCTATCAAGGGCCTAGTGTTTTCACTAGGAGGTCCACATTCAATAGTCCACATATAACTCCTATGAGAGAGCCTACATTTATTACGATTCCGGCTCGTATAGCCCATATAACCCCTATAGGTGGGGTCTATATTCACCACGATTCTAGCCCGTGGCAACTCATATGACCCCTATGGGCGGACTCACCCCTATGGGCGAGGTCCACATTCACCACGATTCTAGCCTGTGGTAGCCCATAAAACCCCTATGGATGGGGTCCACATTCATCACGATTCCAACCCGTGGCAGCCTTCCAAAGCTCATACAGGGCAGGATCCACATTCATCATGATTCCACCCGGTGGGCTGGATCGGCTCTGAATACCAAATGTAGCACCATTGGACATCACTTGGCCTCACCCAAAAGTGTTGATTTGAAAGTATTTTTCGGCTTATGGACTACCACTTAAATACCTATGATCTTCCCAAAGTATACCTTATGTAAAACTTGGGGTGTTATATTTCATCTTGGTTTTGTTGCCTCAAAAACATTAAAAGCATTGACATCAAAGACTTAACGTGTAAGTAATCAATATGTGCTTTGTAATTCTGTCACTTGGCGAGGGAGAGACGGAGAAGACAATGCTAAACTTTCACTTAGTGCTTTTCGCTTCTGAATCGATCAATTAATAACTTTTGCAGGGTACGAATTGCCTATTTTCAAAGAAATCTGAGATGGATTACCTTCCTAAAACTTTCCCACCATTCACTTTGTTGAGTCCGTTTACTCACCTGTTCTGTTTTGGTTTTATATTTATTCGTGGATGACTTTTCTGTCTCACTATACTTATACTTTGGTTTAATTGCTTCTGTCTGTCCCATGGAGTTTAGAAATCTTCGTCCTGATCAGCAAAACTGCTCCTGTGCCCCAACTTCCTCGCTCTCGATTGCACCGATATTTTCCCATCTCGTTGTCTATTCATAACATATATTTCTTAATCCCAAACATTTTAGGTTCTCGTTTTCAAAAATTTCGTCTGTATTATTATCATACAGACTGCTTTCCTCGAATACTTGATTGCTTTCTTTGTTTCATTTGCAGTTTCTTTTTTTGAGAAAAAAATTTTAAATCCAGAGGTCTCTTCTACGGACAAGGTTTCTTTTAAGTAGTTTAATTCAATGCATCACAGAAATGTTGCAGTATCTGCAGGTCCGCATATTGTAATTTTGGGTTGTCTTTATCTAAAATTTCATTTGTATCATATCATTTCGGGCTTTGAATTGACCATTTTAAAGGGACTAAATTTTACCTGGCCCCAAAGCTAGACTGAACGGTTAACTTGTGATTGACTTAGATCGTATGACGAAATAAACCCCCCTGATATCAATGCTTAGATTGTATGACGAAATAAAAACCCCTGATATTGCTTATCTTTACAATGCCAATTGCTAATGTTGAATATGGTCTTTGGAGATTTATACAAGTAAATAATCAGGCAGGTTGCTGGTATAACAAAACTAGTGTGGTACTTCATGGAAAAGTTAATAACCAGTGGTGTTTCTTCCTTCAGTGTCCTCTTTGGTTTATAGTTATGTTAAATTTATCTGCTAATTTCATCTAACAAAAGTTCTAATTTTTCCTCTGTATACCTTAGCCTTGTTAAGTAAACAGATTGAAATATCATTTCAAAGGATAAATGTAGACTAAACACATTAAATATAGAAAACTAAAGATGACTCTACTAGTGTTATGTGCACTTGCTAAACAATCGGACTTCTTGTTTGTCCAGCTTGTGATATAGGCACATTGTTTCAACTTCAAGCAAAAGAATTGCCGGTGAGGCCAACAAGTGAAAGAAAGCAATCATGTTTCTCCCAATGACTCGGTGACTTCTTTGAGAAGGAAATTACAGAACTTGTCGCCACTTTCTTCGGATGTTGCATATATAAGGTCCAGGAGCAACTAAGTCATGAAAATGCAAAGGTCTTGGACCAATTCACCATGATGAAGAAGGTTTGCAAGCCATGGAAGAACATTAAATGCTTTATCTTAAGATATTTATTGATAGAACTAAATCGCACCTGGAGGATTATGTCGCATTTACGGAGGTTCCTGATAATGAAGAGGCGGTGGGATCTCTCAACAAGCTTGTATGAGGCATTTCTGGAACAAGGATGATTGCTTGTACCATAATCTACTGGAACAAGAGAGAGGCAATCTACTTCTGAAGACTATCATTTCAGTGCTCCGCGGACCATCATTGATTTCATGGCAGCTACCTCAGATTTCATCCTCCTGCCTTTCACGGTCTCACTCTGTTAGTCCCGTAAAAGTTGTCCCGTTTTATCCATCGCCATTTGCGAATGTCGTTTTGTATTACTATGAGGAGAATTCAATACCGTTGTGCGCCATTTTATTCCGATTACATTGTTATCATTTATCCCGAAATATGTGTAATGGTTGTTTAAGAAATCCCACAACTGACTTGTTAGTTGTTACTCAGGGTTACACGGACTAGGTAGGTACACCTCAAAGACGATTATTACACTTGTTGTTCCTTTGGGCCAGGTTTTCAAAAGAGTGTACTTTTGCAATAGTCGAAAGCTGACATCAAATTTTAATCAGGATATTGGCAATACGAGAATAAAACTCCATTAAAAATAAATAAAAAACATTTGTGTTCATGTTAAATTGTTATTTCATTGCAAAATATCAATCAAGCAATTGATTCTAACGAAAAGATTCATTGCAAAATATCAATCAAGCAATTGAGTCAGCTTAATGGTCATGTTCTCCAACAGTGTCCACACTTAAATATTAAAACGATGACATAAACCATAGAACGTTGTCAAGAATTACAGCGGATCAATCATTAAATACATTCATGTGGAAACAAAAATGAACTCTAGGATCTGTGATGACTGCTTTGTGAATGTGACTCCAGAATCCAGATTGATCCTTTGCTAGATTAATTTGACTGCTCTGGACAAAAAGACCTTTAGTCCATACCTTCAGCAATTTGATTCCTACTAAAGCCTAAATTAATGAAAAAGAGGAATGGAGAGTCATTTATAAAAATCAACCGGAAGAAGCATCTAAAAGTTGCTCTTTAGAAGAGTTGTGGAACGAAGCTGACACTCTTTACTCAGTCCTCAACATCATCACTAAAGAAACTAATCTGCCCACTGGAGAAACTCAACCCATTGACATCATTCCAAGTTGTTGCAGAGTCATCGTCATCATTACGCAGTGCTACATAATCTATGTTTGCGGGTAAAAGCGTCAAAAGGTCCCGATAAATCTGCTCATCAAACTTGCATACCATGCCAGATACTCCCTCAGTTGTGTACCAGAAACTGCCAGATGGTAGCTTTGGCTCAACTTCTGCCAAATAAAAGAACTCTCTTTGATCTAAGAGAAGCTGTAGTGTACAAAGGATATCCTCCATTTCAGATTTTACAGTGTCGTTAAGTGGACTAAAGAGCGTTGGGGAGAAATTAAGACACTTCCATGCTTTGCTTCGGGATTCGCCCTTTCCTTGCTTGAGTGGCATAGCTTCAGTGTTGTTCTCCTTCATCACGCGTTCTACTTCATGAAGTACTTGTCTAAGTCTTTCAATCCACGTCTTCACATGTGGCTGTTCGAGTTGAGTCTTGGCACGGTTCAGCAGCACATTAGCCGACACTAGCATAAGTTTCAATCCGCCGAGTTGCTTGGAATCGAGTTTCTCTCCTTGAAAAAAGTTAACGACTTCCTCAGAAGCCAGCGCCTTATACAAAACATAAAGCAAAACGGAAAGAAGAGAATCACCCATAAGTTCAACCATGTTTTCTTGCAATGGCAAATAACAAAGACAGAAGGAGATAGAACAATTGTAGTACAATGAATGAGCCTTTTTCGTTAATTTCTTTGCCATCTTTCTTTGTCAAATTTACTCGTTTGGAAACTTGCAATTAATTTACTGATGGTTCCAAGAAGTTGCCAAGAAGAGTCGTCATAATGGGAATTAAAAGTCTTTTTTTTTTTTTTGTGGCTATAGCCTATAGTCAATAATTCTAATGTATGACCCATATACCGAGTATATGCTTTATTTTCTTGAAATATCGATGCCAACACGTCATAACAGTACCAAAAAAGCTTAGTTATCAAGAAAATCCGAAAAGAGTCGTCTTTCAGAGAGTGAATCAACATGACAAAAATTATTGGAGTATCAACTTTGTCGTATTCAATTGATGTCTAACAAAAATCCCACAACAATATAGATGCAAAAAAGACTATTATATACGACGTGGCATAGCAACAAAGGCTCTCACTCGGAGTTCTCACTTCTAATAGGTTAGGGGGTTAAGTTTCTAAGAACGTACCATCCGATGAGTGGCCTATGAGTGGACACTCCTGGGTTCCTATTAGCTTATGAAAACACGGAGATAAACACCTTGTCATTCTACACGTGGTCCCAGTATGAATCCCACAAAAAGGGAAATTTTTGGGTAAAAATATGAGGATACTGTTAATTCTCATGTTCTTTCAACAAAAACATACTATTATATATATATATAGACATGTATATTAAGAAACAAATCGAACATGTATATATTCAACACAGATATAGAATCAATTTCTAAATGGCGCCTTTATTATTACCCCTTTTTCTTCTTCCTATCCCTCTCTATTTAATTGATTATTCACAAAAATATTATCTTGTACATTGTTGACGGAGGTTTTGTTAACAATAAATTTAGGAAATTGCAAGATGTGACTTGTGTATGAAAAGGGTTGATAAATTAAAGCAAATAAAAAGACAAGAATTTTATAGTGGTCTAGCCTCAAAAAAAGATGAGTCTACGTCCACTGTTTTTCACTATTTTCTGGAGAATTACAGGAGTTTTGATAAGTCTCAAGGTTGGAATTCCAAGAGCTAAAATACAGAGTGTTATTCGGAAAGAAGAAGTAAAAAGTAAAAGTACAAGTCAAAAGTCCTTCACAGCAGCATTGAACTCCCCATATATAGGTGAAGGTAGCTCAATATTTCCTAATTATGAGAACGGGTAAGTGTGTAATTAGAAAATACAATTTGAGTAACAATATAATTAGGTAATAACTTAAATAGAATGATTGGTCGATCTCCACTCAGAAACTTTGTTTCCCTTTCTTTGTAGATTACCCGTTTGATGAAGCGTGATCTAGTTTCCTTTTTATACTGGTCGCACTTAACTCATTCGGAGGAGGTCGCACTTTGATTAAGAAAATTCTCATGTGACCTGACGTGTTCAACTTGGTCATTAACTTTTCTTTTTTGGCCTTGGCCAACATATAGATTTTAGATCGCACAATAATTGCCCCCCAACTCCATTAGTTCTTTAGGACAAAATAGAGCTTCATTCTCTCATAGGCGCGAGCTTAAAAAGTGCGACATCATGACATAATCTTGAAATCTTCGAAGAGTCACCAGTTCTCAAATCCTATTTTTTCAGAATCACACATACCTTTTTCTGACAGACACGACCACGTGTCACCTTTTCTCAGGAGAATAGGAAAACTCGAGGAGACTTTTCCGTCTTTTGAGCAGACGCGATGATTGTGATATCCCGATTTTTCTAATGACACCCATTTTTCTCACATAATTAAAAGAGCCAATAATAACATACTAACATCCTACTCATTTTAATATAATAATGCTATTTATGTGTGTATAATTTTGAGTACTCATTTTAGAAATATTGTGCTTTTATTAACATTGATTGCTAAGTAATTTTGCAGTGAAATGCTCAAAACAAGCTCTTGGTACAAGTCTGACGATTTTGAGTCGATTATTTTAATTTGATTATTCGAGAGTTCATTTAATTAGAAAAGCATGATTAATTGTGTTATTTGTATTGTAGTATATGCTTGGAATTTAATTGTCTCATTATTTGATATAAATAACCATGAGCTCAGTATTCTAGTAACATTAAATTAAATTATTATTTAAAATATGTGAATATATGTAATTGCATGTCTTTGAGTTTGATAAGTGTAATTTATTATTGTTTTTTTTTATTGCTTTGTTTTTTTTTTTTTTAAAAAAAAAAAAAAGTAACCGACTTTTGCAAAGTCGGCATAGAATATTATATATATCACTAATTGATATTTTTATTCTCCACCGCTACTACTCTTATCACCTCTTCACCTTGTTAATTCTATTCCTTTTGTGTGAGATCTTGTATTCATGTAAGCGGATTCCAACCTAAACCTCTCATGAAAGAATTCTAAAGTAAGTTTCTATCTCTTCTTTCAAAGCAATAAGTAAATTCTTTATTGCCGATTTATGGAGTCCTAGTATATACTGATATTATGTTTTAGTAAACCATGTAGGAATGTTTAGCAAAGTTCTATGGACACGTTTGTATCTCATTACCATTAACTCATTATATTTGTTTTATTTGAGTAATACATTTAAGACTTGAATTTAATTATTATAACTAGGTGATTGTTACATGGGTTTATGAGGTATGATAAGAGTAAAGGTTCAGAATTTTATATATATGTTTGTTATCGTGTAATCTCTTGTAATATGACATTTTTTTTTACTAAAAGTCCTGAGGACCTAATTCACTAATTTATGTATGAAACTACTTTATTGGTTTCGTAAATGTCTACTTATTTTAAGTTATTATTGGAATCAAATTCATAGTATTGGACTCTATTTATAAACATTGTATTTGTTTGGTTTATGTAAGAGCCTTGGTCAAGATAATGGTAGCACCCTTTTTGCTCTGTTAAAATGTATGGATCCTTGTGTATTAATATATGCGGCTATGTTATTTAATTGTGCAAGAAGAATAACCTTTCACGTGACTACTCTTTGTTAAGTTAAAAAAAAAAGAAGATGTAATAATAATAATAAAATTAATCTAGTACTTTTTATTAATTGGTGACTATATGTAAAATAACCATTAGACTCTATATGCTAAAATGTTGTAATGTCGTGTTGTTGTTACTTAATTAATATAACACTTTTAAGATGTTTTATTTTGTCTAGAAAATTACGTATGCACTAGGTTGATACATTTAAATTAAGTAGTTAATAGATTTGTGTTTTGTATTCTCTTTTCTGTAGAAACATATTAGGATATGTCAGTTGTACCTTGAGCAAAAGAGCAGTTCACTAGTGGAAATCTGATAAGCCTGGAATCAAGGTAAGTAACGTCACACCTGCAATGTAAGAAATTCTGTGTTTCTGTGAATCTGTAAAATATGTGGATATGGAATTTGTGGATATGTGTACATATGCATTTATCATTCAGCTTGTATGAGACATGAACATGTGGTGTATTTATATTGCCTGACGAGTATTGGTGAATAGGGTGTGGCGGGCCAGCGCCCAGATATGTGATATGGTTCCTTCGGGGACACTCTGGTTCCTTCGGGAACACTTTGGTCCTTTCGGGGACAATATGGTTCCTTCGGGAACACTCTGACGGCGGTATGGGGTGGACCTCCGCTGTACACAGAGGGGATTTTCTGGGGCTCGAGACCTCCATATTGCTCATGATACGTTATATGCTCTCTGAGTGGCTCAGTAAGCAATTCACGGTCTTGTCAGGCAATACAATATATACAGGGATCCCAATCATATGATTATCTGTTTTTTGTCATGTGCACTCTGCATCTGCATACGTTACTTACTGAGGATGTTGGCAACCGTAAGCATCTTCTATCTTCACTCTTTGACGCACTTTTCTTGTATTGATGTGTGTTATACTTTCAGACCGCAGTAGCTGCTGTTTTAATGTATGACCTGGTCCTTGAATGAATTGAGAAGGCCAAAAAAGTAGAAGAAATAACCCAAACATTCGAGGACTCAGAGAAGACTCATGAAGAAGAGAGAAAATCCTTCGAGTTAGAGAATCAGCAGCTGCACGAGGATCTGGCCAAGGAAAAGCTTGAAAAGGAGAAGCTCAAGGAAAAAATTAAAGAACTTGAGAAGACAATCTCTGAGCAACCAGATATTCTAAAGGAAGTGATAGCAGAGGCGGCTCACAAGGCTATAAAAGAGTTCAGGGCCACTGAAGGCAAGGAGCTCGAAGAAAAGGCTAGTGACATTGCCTCGTCGACCATAATACACAATATCTTCTTCGAGTATCCGGATTTCGACTTTTTCATCCTTGGTGAAGATGTAGTCGAGCTTGTCCAAAGCTGGAAGGAAACCGAAGGTGCAACAAAACTAAAAACAGTGGAGCAAGCACATCTGCATAAATTATTTTATTTTATTTTTTGAATGTTTCAGAACAATGCGGGCTGGTCCTTTTTGCTTTGTAATACTTTGCTTGCATACAGGTGCGAGCTTTTATCGATGAAATTTTTCTTGTCAAATGTTTATTCCTGCAAAACAATTAAAACACTACATTATAATATAAAGATGCATAATTTAACCAAGTAGTCAATCACTAAGTAACTGACCAGTACGCTATTGCGATTCGAATCCAACTAACTTAAAACGAGTTTTTAAGTGTTAAGATAGGTCAAGTTGCTTAAGAAAACAACGAGTATGAGTGATGCGAACTCAATACTGTTTTTCAAAAGTTTCATGGAAAAATGTAATATAGCAATATATCACATCGAACAATGAATGTTTTTCTTAGTTACTTTGTTTTTTGAGGAGAGAAATTGCGTAATATGACATGCTATGGCATGAATCGCGGAGAAAATCCTAAGATTTTAAGAAATTTTATAAATTCGGTGATCTAAAATTCCAACCCCTCTAAATGAACATTTGCATAGTCCCTTAGGAAGCGAGTAGGAGATAACATTATGATCCCACTGCCCCCCCGAGTTTTATAGTATTCGAAGATTGCCATAAAACTATAAAAGATGAACCAAATTAAATTGAATAATCGAAGAAAAGATATCTTTATTGATGAATGACGACGAATGATAAATAACAAGAAGACATCTTTATTCATGAATGATGACGAATGACGAATACAAGATGCACCCCAGGTCGTTGAAAATACACGAAGATATACATGAAGATTTACCGATAATAGTGATGAAGTTGTTCTGCATTCCAAGCATGCTCGATCTTTTATCCACCAGTACGAGCTAACTTATACGTCCCAGGTCGAATAATGGCATCAATAACAGATGGTCCTTCCCAAGAGGGTCCAAATGCACCAGCACCGTGCTCTTTATTATTAGGTAGAACTTGTTGAAGAACAAAATCACCAACTTCAAATCCCCTACTTCTGACTTTAGAGTATAATATCGAGCAGTGCACTGTTGATATGATGCGATCCGAAGTTGACACTGCTCGCGCCTTTCTTCAAAAATATCGAGCTCAATCCTCATTAGTGCATTATTCTGATCTTGCTCATAGGTAGATCATCGTAGAGAGCTTGCACTAATTTCTACTGGTACCATTGCTTCGTATCCATAAGCTAAAGAGAATGGAATTTCTCCCGTAGTGGTTCATTAAGTGGTGCGATAAGCCCATAATACTTCAGGAAGCATATCTGGCCAAGCTTTTTTGTGCTCTTCCAGCTTTTTCTTTAGGTTCTGTTTAAGTATCTTGTTTATGGCCTCGATCTATCTATTGGCTTGTGGATGAACAACAGCAGAGAAGCTCTTCTTGATGCCTAAGTTGTCGCAGAAGTTATGAAACTCATTGCAGTCAAATTGTTACCCATTATCAGAAATTATAGTATGTGGTATACCATAATGGCAGATTATAGATTTGTAAAAAAAATCTATCATTTTCTTTGTGGAAATGGTACTCAAGGCTTCAGCTTCTGTCCACTTGGTGAAATAATCGACTGCAACTATAATATACTTTAATCCACCTCACGCACATGGAAGCATTCCGATAATATCAATTCCTTATACTGCAAATGGCCATGGATTAGTCATTAGAGTTAGAGGAACATGTAGCATTCTTGGAACAATTGCAAATCGTTAACATTTGTCACACCTCCTAGCAAATTCCATTATATCCTTCTTCATAGTTGGCCAAAAATACCCTTGTTTGAGAACCTTGTTCGCAAGTGCCTTCCCCCCTGAATAGTTTCCGCATATTCCTTCGTGAATTTCCCTTATAATGTAGTGTGATTTTTCTTCATCAACACATAATAATAATGGCGAGCTAAAACTTCTTCGAAAAAGCTTCTCATCATAGATGATATAGCAAGCTACCTTCATTCGAAGTCGCTTTGTATAGTCCTTACTTTTGGGGAGATCGCCATTTTGTAGATACTTCATTATAGGATCCATCCACGATGGTTTTTTGTCAACCGACATGGTTACTTGGGGCTCTACCTCGATATTTGGTTTTGTAAGAAATTCGACAAGAACCACCTTTCATAATTCGGCATCTTTTGTTGAGGCGAGCTTAGCTAGAGCATCTGCACGAGTATTCTTAATGCGAGGAAGAAGTAGAATGTTTTAAGTAGTAAATATCGTGAACAGTTGTTGTACCTCCTGTAAGTAAGCCATCATTCTTCCTTCTCTTGCTTGATAATCGCCGATCACTTGACAAACATCCAGCTAGGAATCATTGTATACCTCAATCATTTCGGCCTTCATTTCTTGTGCGAGCTTTAGCCCAGCTATCAGTACTTCATATTTTGCCTCATTATTCGATGCTGGAGATTTGAAGCGAAGTGCATAATGAATATTATGCCCTTCAGGACTGATTAGTACTAAGCCCATACCAGCTCCATTCTCGTCTGACGATCCATCGATGTAAAGTTTCCACAATCTTGATGAATCTATAGCAAGTTTTTTGATCACTTATGTGGGAAAATTAGCATCATACGTGAACTCTGCAATGAAATCTGTGAGATCTTGATCTTTAATCGCAGTGCGAGATTGAAAATTGATGTCAAATTGACTCAACTCAACGGCCCACTTAAGTAGTTGTCATGAAGCCTCAGGTTTTTACAAAACCTGCTTTAATGGAAAATTCATGAAAACTTTGACGGAGTGCGCATGAAAATAAGGTCAAAGCTTCTTGGATGCGACGATGAGTGCTAATACCAACTTCTCCATCTTTTGATATCTCGTTTCGGCATCAAGCAACCTTTTACTTCTGTAATATACCGATTGCTGTATTTTTTCTTCTTCTCGAATTAATGCAGTACTTGTCGCATATTTCGAAACAACGAGATACAAGTATAACTCTTCCCCTGGGTTTGGCTGCGACAAGAGTGGATGAGAACCTAAGTGTGTTTTTAATTCTTGAAACACCCACTCGCATTCTTCAATCTACTCAAACCTCTTCGAACCCTTCAATACTTCAAAGAATGGTTGGCATTTATCAGTTGACCTGGATACAAATCAACTCAATGCAGCCACTCTTCCTGCCAAGCTCTGCACATCTTTGGATTTGCTAGGGGATTGCATATCAATTAGTGCTTGTATCTTCTGAGTGTTAGCCTCAATTCCTCGCTGATTGACCATGAACCTAAGGAATTTTCTAGATCCTACTTCGAATGCGCACTTCTAGGGGTTCAGCTCCATCAGATATTTCCAAAGAATTTTGAACATTTAATCAAGATGCTTGACGTTGCTGGTGTTAGCTGGAATAAATTTTCGG
This sequence comes from Parasponia andersonii, assembly GCA_002914805.1. Lineage (NCBI taxonomy): Eukaryota > Viridiplantae > Streptophyta > Magnoliopsida > Rosales > Cannabaceae > Trema > Trema andersonii. Next base: position 90,439 of record JXTB01000334.1, on the reverse strand, counting down.
AAAATATTTTCATAAAATCATTTTCAAGAACACGATAGTTTTGTAAAATCAAGAAACGCATCGGAATTGGTCGTTTAAAATTTTTTCTTTTACAAAACATTTCGGATCGTGATCTAAGATAAATTAACTCTTGATCTAAACAAGAACAATACCCGGATTCACTCCATAACCTTGTCATCTTCACGTCTATTCTTGAAAGCCGTCTGATTAATCCGGTTGGTGGTCACCTTCTTGATTCCTAATAAAGAGATCCGTAGATGAAGAAGAAGACAATCTCCTTGAACCAATTTCTCCAGATGGCCGAAACACCAAGGACAGTGAATCCCTAGTGGTGGCCGATTTTCTCTGCTCTTTCTCTCTTTCTATTATGCGTATGACACTCTCTTCCTTATTGGGAGTTTTTCATGTGTAACACTTATATATATTTGCTAAAGAACTTTTCTCTTAACTATAGAGAGATTAGTAAACCCTAATAGACTTATTGGGCTTGTTGGGCTCAACTGATCATCAAATAATTATTGGCCTTTAATTTGAGCTAGACAGAGGACTAGATGGATCCATAAAGCCCAAGCTCCAATAGACCATATACCCAATATCATAATTAGCTCTTAACTATGATTGGGCCTTGTCCATTAATATTGGAGCACATCACTATAGGCCCAATATTGAACTCTTGGACTAAATATCATTTATTTTTTTGTGAAGTATATTAACAATTAATTAGCTTGATCCATTTAGCATATACTATACCTGTAGACATACCCCCAATGCAATGCCGTAATAGTAGGGTGAAATTACCGTATTGCCCCTCTAGTACATATTTACCTCTAAGTTGCCATTTTTCATCTAATGGATTATAGTTGACTATGGTGTTTGTATCTGCTTATACCAACACAGTCAAATTCACGTAGTAAATACCAGGGCCCTGGTTTATATTATCCAAGTACTTGAAAAACCTCAAAGTAACATCATATGCTTGAAGTCCATCATGAAAAGCGTTCTACACATTTCATATATCTTTTCTTCCAAGATACCGAAGTTCGAATCGTAAATCGGAACTAGTCCTTTAGTAACTCAAAAAGATAAAACACATGAAAATAAGTTCGTTAATCACTAGGATTAAGGTCTTCTACAATAGTGCTAGATTAGTAAAATTAGAAATTTGAGTTACGGCACTTAACCTCAAATTCGAATTAACTAGGTCTTGCTCGATGTTGTTATAACTTTCTTATAATATACTAGTATGTCTATCCGAAGACTCACTTCGATAATTAGAGACTTCATTAACTAAATAGACAATACTACATTCTATGGCATAGTAAAGTATTCCATCTTCAATATGTAGAATATGAACAATTTAATTTAGGCATAATGAAATAAAGAATATAATGTCTCCACATATAAACTCATCATACGAATAATTCTTTATTACTCATTTCATGTCTTGGAATCTTTTAGATATTTGCGTAAGATAAACATACACATCACATGTATATCAATGGGACATAAATGAAATAGAAATTCATAACATGGAATTTATTAATAACAAATAGATACTAAATAATCCAATAAATATTGTTTATAATGTCTAAATAATAAACTACTTTATAGGACATTATTCCAACAATCTCCCACTTAGCCTTTAAAGCAGATGTGACATATCACATAGTCTCATTCCTTCTAGGTGGTCCTCAAATACTTTGGTAACCAAAGATTTGGTAAAAGGATCAACAAGGTTCTCTGCTAACACTATCTTACTCACTATCACGTATTCTCTTTGAACAATTTCTCTGAGTACATGATATTTCCTCTCTATGTATTTTCCCCTCTTGTGGCTTCTGGGCTCTCTGGAGTTAGCAACTGCTCCACTGTTATTATAGTAAAGTGTCATAGGTTATTGTGCTCTAGGTACTACCTCAAGATCCAAAGGAAATTACGAAGTCAGACCGCCTCTTTAGCTACTTCAGAAGCCACCACATATTCGGCCTCCATGGTTGAATCCGCAACACAAGATTGCTTGATACTCTTCCATATAATGGCTCGACCACCAAGGGTAAAGACTAAACCAGAGGTTGATCTTCTAGAGTCTTTATTAGATTGAAAATCAGAATCAGTATATTCAACAGGTGTTAGATCTTCTCCAGAATATTCAAGTATATGATTTCTAGTTCTGCGAAAATACTTTAGAATATGCTTGATTACACTCCAATGTTCAGGTCCAACATTAGATTGGTAACGATTTACAATTCCAACAGAATAGCAAATATCTGGTCTTATGTAAAGCATGGCATACATGATACTTCCCACTACGGAAGCATAAGGAATATTTCTCATCTGTTCCTTCTCTTTTTCTGTCTTAGGAGAATTCACATTAGACAAAGTAATTCCTTTACGAAAGGGTGCTAAACCTTTCTTAGAATTATGCATTGCAAACCTTACCAGTATTTTGTCTACATATGAAGCTTGTGATAAAGCTGTGCGTTTGTTCTTTCTATCTCGTAGAATCTGTATTCTTGGAACATAGCAAGCTTCACCTAAGTCCTTCATATCAAACTGTTGTGCTAACCAGACTTTCACTGATGGTAATGATCCAACATCATTCCCAATGATTAGAATATCATAAACATACAGTACCAGAAAAATCACTTTGTTATCCTGAATTCTTTTATAGACACAAGGTTCATATATGTTTCGTTCAAAACTATAAGACTTAATTGCTTCATCAAATCTTATGTTCCATGATCTAGATGCTTGCTTGAGTCCAATAATAGATCTCTTAGTTCACAAACTTTTCTTTCTTGACACAAATCCCTCTAGTTATATCATATAGATACGTTCATCAAGATTGCCATTCAGGAATGTAGTCTTGATGTCCATTTGCCATATCTCATAATCAAGAGATGCAGCAATGGATAAGAGTATGTGAATAGATTTGATCATAGCTACAGGAGAGAAGGTTTCTTCATAATCATTACCTTCTTTCTGTGTATAACCCTTTGCAACTAACCTTCCCTTGAAAGTCTCCACTTTCCCGTCTATTCCTCTTTTTCTCTTATAGACCCACTTACACCTAATAGGTTTTATCCCTTCAGGTGGATCTACAAGTTCCCAGACTTTATTAGAGTACATGGACTCTATTTTGGATTCCATTGCCTTTTGCCAGAGATCTTTATCAACATCATCCATTGCTTTATTGTAGGTGTAAGGATCAAATTCTTGATCACAAGACTCTCCTATTCCCAAGTATCTTTCAGATTATCTCATAACTCTCCCACTACGATGAGGATCCGATGTTTATTGAGTTTCAAGTGATTTATCTTTTCTAAGTGCTTTCTCTATCTTATCTTCTATAGATAAGCTGATAACTTCATCAGTTAATTCTTCTAGAACTAACTTACTTTTGGGCTTGAAATCTTTCATATAGTTTTCTTCCAAAAAAATAGCATATGTACTCACAAACACTTTCTTTTCTTCAGTACTATAGAAATAATAACCTCTAGTTCCTTTTGGGTAACCTATAAATAGACACAATTCAGATCGTGATTCCAACTTAGTCGTTTTCCCTTTCAACACGTATGTTAGATAACCCCAAATATGGATATGATACAAACTAGGTTTATGTCCTTTCCATAGTTCAAATGGAGTCTTCAGTACTGACTTAGAAGGAGCTCTATTCAGTAAGTGCAGAGCAGTTTCTAAGGCATAACTCCAAAAAGATGCAGAAAATTGTGAATAACTGAGCATCGACCTAACCATATCCAAAAGTGTCATATTTCTTCTTTCAGCAACACCATTTAGTTGAGGTATACCAAGTGCTATGAGTTGGGATAGGATCCCATTGTCTGTGAGAAATTAAAAGAATTCTCCAAATAGGTATTCACCACCTCAATCAGATCGAAAGGTCTTTATGTTCTTTCCTAACTACTTTTCAGTTTCCGCTTTGAATTCTCTGAACTTTTCAAAAGAATCCGATTTGTGTTGCATTAGGTAAACATAACAAAATCTAGAATAATCATCCATAAATATAATAAAGTGTTCAAATCTTCCTCGTGCTTCAATATTCAAGGGCCCACAAACATCAGTATGTACTAACTCAAGACATTCTTGAACTTTAAGACCTTTTCCAGTAAATGGTCTTTTAGTCATTTTATCTTCCCGACAGGATTCACAAGTTGGTAATGGTTTGACTTCTAACGAACTTAGAGGTCCATCATCGACTAACCTTTGAATTCTGTTTAGGTTAATATGACCGAGTCTCAAATGCCAGAGATAAGTTTTATCATTAGTACTCACTTTCACTTTCCTATGTTTAGATTCTTATATTCAGAAATATTTTCAAGATTATGCAACAAGATACTTTTAGATTGAATAAAGAAAAGATTACTCCTATGAGTTCAAGTGCAAACAAGAGTTTTATTCTTTCTAATTGAAACTTTATTGTCAAAATGAACAGAATAACCTTGTCTCATTAAATAGGAAACAGAAATCAAATTTCATTTAAACACTGGAATATAATAACAATTCTTTATTTCTAAAAACCTAAAATCATCGAAATTCAAAATAACATCTCTCATTGCATGAGCTTCAACTATTGAGCCATCTCCCAATCGCAACGTGAACTCTTCACTAGCAAACTTCCTAGTTTCCTTGAAACCCTGCAAAGTATTACAAACATGGTCAGTGGCTCCCGAATCTCGATCCAAGAATCGATAGAATCAACCATATGACAAGTCTCAATGAACAACAAATTGTCATTACCTTGTTTGTCTTTGTCGTTATCCTTCTCCTTTTTAAGGGCTAGGTAAGTTTTGTAGTTCCTCTTCCAATGTCCATCCTCACCCGAGTGGAAATATTTTCCCTTTGGTTTGGCATCTTTCTTAGTCTTCTTTTTCTTTGGAGCTAGAGAAGCAGGAGTCTTTTTCTTCCCCTTACCTTTGCCTATCAACTTAAGTTTAGAAGAACTAGCTTGAGCTACATTAGCCTCAGCTGACCTCGACTTATTCTTCTTAAGAATGTTCTTAGCAATTTCCAGATCTTTCATCAGGCTAGTAAGAGTATAATCCTTCTGGCAAATCTCATGATCAATCTAAAATTGATTGAAAGTGTCTAACAATGTGTTCAAAACCATGTCAATTTGGGTGTCACAATCAATTTCAGCTCCAAGGATTTCTAGTTCGTTGAGGTATACAATGACTATCATCATATGTTCCCGAACTGGAGTATCCTTCTTTTGATGAAGATTCATAAATGCACTTGTAGCCTCATTTCTAGCTCGACGACCGAGACTGGCGAATATTTTGTCAACACTCAGCAAAATGTCAACAGCAGTATCCATCCCACAATGTTGTTGTTGCAATATATTGCTCATTGAGCCAAGTATATAGCACTTAGCTATCTCATCCCACTTATCATATAAGTTTCTTTCATCGTTGGTGGATTCCTCAGTTGGCTAAGTAGGACATGGAGTGCTGAGAACCCACTTATGTTTATCAGTAGTAAGCACTATGTCTAGGTTACGTTTCCAGTCTTCATAGTTTTCACCGTCTAGCTTGTTTTGTGTGAGTAAAGTGGATAAGGGATTAAGTGCCATATCTACTGAAAAATAAATAAATATTCCATGTAGAAGCAAACATCATTTATTATGTTTCGAATAATTAACATAAAGTATTTAAGCATAGAATATGCAAGTGAAGTATCCCTAAGACTATCACTTATATTCATGGTAATTTAACCTACCACTGATTACAAGCCTTCTACGGGAATTCATGCAATCAACAAGTCAAACTAAAACAATTTTAATTAGTAAATAGACAGATAACTCTTATCCCATATTTCTAACTACCATTCTCTTTGGTCCTCTAATCAACTAATAAGAACTCCTACGGGAAGATATTAATGTTTTGAGTTGAGTGTTTAACCATTGTTTCGGTAACTAAGCTTTTTATATAAGATTGTCTCCTACGGGCGATCAGCCTCATATAGTCTACCTAGTACCTTATCCTTAGAAGCTTATTTCAAGTATTACCCGGACAAAAAACCCTCCTACGGGGGCTCAGCAAGATTCTGAGACAAGGCTCATCCTAATATATAACGAACCAACAATGGAAACCATAAGTATCACATACCTTCTCTCACTCAATATTTTATAATAATGGATTTATAAATTTTACCCAATTATCTAACTAGTTTTATAACCTAAAATCAATTATGTAAGCATGTTCATATTTCCATGAGAGTAGCTTTAATTTTCTATATGACATATTATTAAAAATCATGTTTTATTATTTAATTATTAGGCATGTATGTAACATTGTACTAATAGTACCAAAGTAGTAAACAGATAAATAATTAATTGTTAATGATTTATTAATTTCCGGTAATTTAAAATTATTTAACATTTAAATAATTTTAATTGATAAGATGATGTTAAATATTTAAATATGGAAGATAATATTTAAAATTTAAATTAGAAAAGATTTTCACAAATCTAATCGGTTTAAATAAAAGATTTAACTAATTAAATCTCCTTAAATATCTCAAATTTAAATTTCAACTTTTGAAATCTTAATTTAAATTTAACTTCTTTAAATATCTCCTATTATCTTATCCTGTCATATTTGAATTCAAAATTCAAATCAATATCTAATCTCATTAAATATCTACCAACCATAAATTTAAATTTGAAGATTTGAAAAGATATTCTGATTTAAATTTAAATTTCAAATCTTTACAAAATTCGAAATTTTAAAAGATAGAAGATTTTACAAATAAAATCTCCTACAATATCTCTAATTTGAATTTACACAAATTTAAAATTCAACATATAATCAGTTTTTCAAAATATCAATTCAAAATTTGAATTTAAAATCTAAAAAATATATTATCTCATAATATCTAAATTTAAAAATTTTCCATTTTAAAATATCTCTAATTATTCAAATAATAATTAAGATATTATGGATATCAATCATATCCATAATTCAAGTTAAAATATCTTATCAATATAAATTTTGAAAAATTCAAATTTAATAACGATTTTAAAAAGTTTTAATTTAAAATTTAATCTATCAATTTTCCTAAAACAATGGATAAATTAAATTAATTTTAAAATAAAAATGATCAAAATTATGGCCGAAAATACGAAACATGTCGGGACAAGCCGACGGACGAAACGGGAAGCCGGTATGCGGCCACGCTTGGGACAACTACTGGGCGCCAACGGGCTCGCATTATGCTACACGGCCTCGCTCGGGACAACTCCGGAGCGACAATGGGCTCGCGTAATTCTCGCAGGTCAAAGGTACGAAGTGGCACCCTGAGCGGTGAAGGTACAGGAGGCCACCCACGCGGCCTGCATGCAGGAGGCCGCCCACTGGCCATGAGCGGATCACATCCGCGCGGCGAATTGGGCCGTGCCCACTCGCCATGCGCGGGGTGATCCTGCACGGCATGTGCAGGCTAGCTGCCCGCAGGTCACATGCGGATAGCATCCGCGTAGCCAGCAACGCCTCACCCACACGGCCATGTGCGGGGTCGTGCCCGCGCGGCCTGCGCACAGGCCACACCCGCGGGGCTCACGCGGGCGGTGCGCATGGCTCCTAGCCATGCACCGCTCCATCGTTTCGTTCATTTTTTTTTAAATTGAAAAAAAAATAGTTTTCATAAAACTCCAAAAACAATTAAAGATCAAAACATTTCCATGCATAGTTTTATCAAGACCATAAAATATGAACATATAGAAATCAACAACATGCCGGAAAACAAAAATCGAAATAAACATGATCATTTCCTCATAGCAACATCTAATCAAATAATCATTCAAACTCATTGAATCTATTGACCATCAAAATAAACATGATCATTTCCTCATACAAACTAGAGCATACTCATAATATGAATAAGACCAAACATAAACAAAAACTTTCTACAAATCAAAACATCAATCAACAAGAGAATAGACTGGAGTAAAATATGCTAGATCAACAATAAAACCATGCTTTGATACCAATTACTTGTGTTAGCTAGAATAAATTTCTGGAAAATATTTTCATAAAATCATTTTCAAGGACACCATAGTTTTGTAAAATCAAGAAATGCAGCAGAATTGGTCGTTTAAAAGTTTTTCTTTTACAAAATGTTTCGGATGGTGACCTAACATAAATTAACTCTTGATCTAGACAAGAACAATACTTGGATTCACTCCACAAACTTCTCATCTTCCCGTCTATTCTCGAAACTGTTTGATTGATCCGGTGGGTGGTCACCTTCTTGATTCCCAACAAAGAGATCTGCAGATGAACAAGAAGACAATCTCCTCGAATCGATTTCTCTGTGATGGCCGAAACACCAAGGACAGTGAATCCCTAGTGGTGGCCGATTTTCTCTGCTCTCTCTCTCTCTATTATGCGTGTGACACTCTCTTCCTTATTAGGAGTGTTTCACGTGTAACACTTATATATGTTTGCTAGAGAATTTTTTTTTTAACTATAAAGAGATTAGTAAACCCTAATGGGCTTATTGGGCTTGTTGGGCTCAACTGATCATCAAATAACTATTGGGCTTTAATTTGAGCTAGACAGGGGACCAGATAGATCCATATAGCCCAAGCTCCAATAGACCATATACCCAATATCATAATTAACTCTTAATTATGATTGGGCCTTGTCCATTAATATTGGGGCACACCACTATAGGACCAATATTGAAATCTTGGACTAAATGTCATTTATATTTCTGTGAAGCTTATTAAAAATTAATTAGCTTGATCCATTTAGCATATACTATACCTGTAGACATACCCCCAATGCAATGCCGTAATAGTAGGGTGAAATTACCGTATTACCCCTCTAGTACATATTTACCTTTAAGTTACCATTTTTCATCTAATGGATCATAGTTGACTATGGTGTTTGTATCTGATTATACCAACATAGTCAAATTCACATAGTGAATACCAGGACCCTAGTTTATATTATCCAAGTATTTGAAAAAACTTAAAGTGATATCATATGCATGGTGTCCATCATGAAAAACGTTCTACACATTTCATATACCTTATCTTCCAAGATACTAGAGTTCGAACCATAAATTGGAATTAGTCCTTTAGTAACTCAAAAAGACAAAACACATGAAAGTAAGTTCGTTAATAACTAGGATTAAGGTCTTCTACAATAGTGCTAGATTAGTAAAATTAGAAATTTGAGTTACGGCACTTAACCTCAAATTCTAATTAACTAGGTCCTATTCGATGTTGTTATAACTTTCTTATAACACACTAGTGTTTCTATACTAAGACTCACTTCGATAATTAGAGACTTCATTAATTAAATAGACAACATTACATTCTATAGTATAGTAAAGTATTCCATCTTCAATTTGCAGAATGCGAACAGTTTAATTTAGACATAATGAAATAAAGAATATAATGTCTCCCACATATGAACTTATCATATGAATAATTCCTTATTACTTATTTCATATCTTAGAATCTTTTAGATGTTTGCATAAGATAAACATACACATCACATGTATATCAATGGGACATAAATGAAATAGAAATTCATAACATGGAATTTATTAATAACAAATAAATACTAAATAATCCAATAAATATTGTTTATAATGTCTAACTAATAAACTGCTTTATAGGACATTATTCCAACAGATGTGATCTTTAGCTTTCTTCGACTTTACTAATATGTCATCAACATATACTTTCATTGTCTTGCCATTTTGTTTTGCAAACATCATATTGACAAGACGCTGATAAGTTGCTCCTGTGTTGATGAATCGAAAGGGCATCTTCTTATAACAGTACAATCATTGATCAGTGATGAATGAGGTATACTCCTCATCTAGCCCGTACATGAGGATTTGATTGTATCTAGATTATGCATTCATAAAGCTTAAAAGTTCATGCCCCGACGTAGCATCTACAAGCTGGTCGATTCTTGGAAGGGGAAAGCTGTCCTTCGGGCATGCTTTGTTGAGGTCGATAAAATTGATGCAAGTTCTTCACTTCCCAATGGGTTTATTTACTAAAACTGGGTTTGCAAGCTAGTTCGGGTAGAAAGATTACCTAATGAATCCAATTTCGAGCAACTTCTCTACCTCTTCTTTCAATGCGACGTAGCGTTCTGGATTCATGGTTCTTCCTTTTATCCATACAAGCTTCTTCGTTGTATCTATATTAAGGCGATGACATATCATATTCAGATCATTCCCTACCATATCTGAATGTTGCCATGTGAAGATATCCAAGTTTGATTTCAAAAGAGCAACCAATGAAGCTCGCAGGGTTCTTGAAGCTTCACTCCTATTTTTAGAACCTTCGAAGACTTATCAATTGAAAAATCTTCTAAGTCTTCTATAGGTCCAGTCTTGACCTCTGCATCCATTTCTCGAAGGTCGAGGTCTTCGATTGACGTTTTGCCTGATGCTTCACTTGACGCTTCACTTGATGCTTCACCTGACGCTTCATTTGATGCTTCACCTTGTAGTTGGACCATCATTATGTGAGGTGCCACATCTTTTGCTATGAGCTTTAAAGAATTATTATAACAAGTCCGCGCATCATATTGGTTGCCTCGCACTTCGCCTACTCCATGTTGAGTCGGGAACTTCATAGCAAGATGGTAGATTAAAGCAACTACTCGAAGTTTCCTCAGTGTTGGTCTTCCTAGTACAGCATTAAATGTAGAGGGACAATCCATAACTAAGAATTGGGTCATTACCATTGAAACCATAGGATAAGTTCCAATGTTGACCATTAACTCAATCATACCCCTAGGCATTATGCTGTTACCAATAAATCTGTAAAGTGGAGTGACAGCGAGCTTTAGGTCGTTTTCACTCAATCCCATCTTCTTGAAGGCGTCATAGTATAGGATGTCGACGACACTTCCATTATCGACCGATACTCGCCATAGCTGCGTGCTTCCACAATTGATCTTTATGACCAACGCATCATTATGCGGGTAATGGACCTCCCTTGCATCCTGCTCCATGAAGGTAATAGCCATATCCAGTAACCATTGAAGCTTTCGTGGTTGCTGCTCAAGATGCATGACATTGGTCAACGGTTGCTGTCGTGCTTCTCGTGCATACCTATCTTGCGGCCTATTCAAATCTCTACCAATGTGCGGTCCTCCAAAAATAGTTCGCACATCGCGTTGAATTTTTGGAGGTTGCTGTCGGTTTTCTTCTCGCCTTTCATTATTCTGTTTAGTGTACTGTCGTAGCCGCCCTTCTTTAATTAATCTTTCGATTTCATCTTTTAAGGCAAAGCAGTTATTGGTATTGTATCCAATGTCATTGTGATACCGGCAGAACTTGTTAAGATCACGCCTCGCTCTATCCTTTTTTATCGGTTCCGGTTAACGATATCGCTCCTGTTAGTTTGTGACCGCATAGATATGATCTATGGGTGCGTTCAGTTTAGTATAGTTGTTGAATCTCATGGGAGCTCTTGGAATCTCCTGCTTTTTCTGTTTAAGTTGCTTCTCAGTCGATTGTTCTTTACTTCTTGTTATTATTGTTGTTGGTAGTAGTCACATCTTTAGCAGCATCTTTTCCTCCTTCCTTCTTCGTCTTATGAAGATTCTCGCATGAAGATTCCACCCTCAGATGCCAACCAACTCTTTGGTAGAAGTTTTTAAGGGTTCTGCATTCTCGCTCAAGTAACTCTTCCCAGAGTTTAGTCTCTGGCCACACCCCAGCCATCATTAGAGTTAAAACTCCCCTTAAGGTTGGTTGTTGACCTTTACCAATTCTGAGGTAAGTGATTAAGGTAAGATCATAGAGTTTCCTCTGGACCTTGCCGAATAGTAGACAGACTAACAAGTGGAACAGTAAAATTCTTTGCAGCCTGAAATTGCCTCAAAAATGCAGTCTGAAGTTGTTGCCAGGAGGAGATTGAACTAGACTTGAGTCCTCCGAATCACTTCTTCGCTGCTCTTGTGAGAGTTACAGTAAAACATCTGCAACGTGCGAGATCATCGACACGATGAAGTTTCATCAAGTCCCTGAAGTGATCCATATGATCCTGTGGATCAGTTTTCCCATCTAAAGTGTTTATGGTGGGAAGTTTGAATCCAGCAGATAAGGCAGCAGCTCAAACTTCTTCCCTGAATGGTGATTGACAATACCATCAGTGAGCTCATCATCCTAGCCAGCAAGTGTATCTAATGCAATCCTCAAATTATGAACATCGATGTTCAGAGGGAGAACATTATCTCTTACTAGTGGTAGGGGTGGCCTTTGGTCATTATCACGATATAAGACTGGTTGCTCAGATAGGGTCTACTGCAACCTTTGTAGGGATTCCAATGAAATAGTGCAACGAGATCGACTTTGGTCGTTATGTTGTGATGTGGATAGCTCCTGGCTACGTCGCTGTTCTAGATGTTATCTCAGGTCTGCAGGATTCTGTCGAGACTCCCTACAAATCCTTTCAAAGACGCTCCTCGATTGACATTTTTATTCGTTATTTAGACAATCACGATTGACGGTTGCTCTCCTAGAAGGTTGTCCACGATCACAATCAGTACTCGAACTTTCAGTACCATATTCCAAAGATAAGTCTGCGACCTTGCCTTTTCCCTTGGAGGTGTGATCTCCATGACGCTCCTGCTGGGCTTTATGCTGGTCGCAGTTCCCTGTCTCTAGGATCTGAATTTCTCTTTCAGGTAGTTGAGTAAGATGTCCTCTAGGATGTTCGTGCTGTGGTGGAGTCACCATCTATCCCTCAGCAAGTCGTCGTAGAGAATCATTAATCTAATTAGTGATTTGCTCAAGGTTCACCAGTGCCTCCTCCATGTGATCCTATCTCTGGACAATATTTTCTAGTGTAGTCACGGCTGGCTGATCCCGAGTAGGATCTACCTGTGCAGTAGCAGTGGTTTGGGGTTAGTTTTGGCTAGTTCCGGTATTTCTGATAGTGTTTCTAGTATTTTCCATTGTTAAAGAAGCAGAACTGACAAGCTTTTTTGCTTGAATAGCCCTCCTTCTAGAGCCAATTGTAGGCGGAGGTTTTGTCAACAATAAATTTAGGAAATTGCAAGATGTGGCTTATGTGTGAAAAGGGTTGATAAATCAAAGTAAGTAAAGAGACGAGAATTTTATAGTGATTTAGCCCCAAAAAAAGATGAGTCTATGTCCACTGTTATTCACTATTTTCTGGAGAATTACAAGAGTTTTGTTAAGTCTCAAGGTTGGAATTCCAAGAGATAAAATATAGAGTGTAATCTGGAAAAAAGAAGTAAAAGTAAAAGTAAAAGTCAAAAGTCCCTCACAGCAGCATTGAACTCCCCTTATATAGGTGAGGATAGCTCAATGTTTCCCAATTGTGAAAATGGGTAAGTGTATAATCAGAAAATACAATTTGAGTAACAATATAATTAGGTAATAACTTAAATGGAACGATTAGTCGATCTCCACTCAGAAACTATGTTTCCCTTTCTTTGTAGATTACCCGTTTGATGAAGTTTGATCTAGTTTTCTTTTCATACTGATCGCACTTAACTCATTCGGAGGAGGTCGCACTTTAATCAAGAAAATTCTCATACGACCTGATGTGTCCAACTTGATCGCTAACTTTTATTTTTTAGCCTTGACCAACATATAAATTTTAGACTGCGCAACATACATTATCATAAATACCCTTATAATTATTAAACAATAAATCCTTATGTCTTAGCATACCCCTCAATCACACCAATATAAATCTTAAGAACTTTAAATTTTATACAATTTAATTCCATTTTTACTCGTTTGGAAACTTGCAATTTATTTACCGATGGTTCAAGAAGTTGCCAAGAAGAGTCGTCATAAGGGGAATTAAAAGTCTTTTTTTTTTTTTGGCTATAGCCTATAGTCAATAATACTAATGTGTGACCCCATATACCGAGTATATGCTTTATTTTCTTGAAATATTGATGCCAACACGTCATAACAGTACCAAAAAAGCTTAGTTATCAAGAAAATCCGAAAAGAGTCGTCTTTCACAGACTGAATCAACATGTTATCAACAAAAATTATTGGAATATCAACTTTGTCGTATTCAATTGATGCCTAACAAAAATCCCACAACAATATAGATGCAAAAAAGACTATTATATACGACGTGGCATAGCAACAAAAGCTCTCACTCGGAGTTCTTACTTCTAATAGGTTAGGGGTTTAAGTTTCTAAGAACTTACCATCCGATGAGTGGCCCATGAGTAGACACTCCTGGTTCCTATTAGCTGATGAAAACACGGAGATAAACACTTTGTCATTCTACATGTGGTCCCAGTATGAGTCCCACATAAAGGGAAATTTTTGGGTAAGAATGTGAGGATACTGTTAATTCTCATGTTCTTTCAACAAAAACATACTATTATATATATATATATATTAAGAAATAAATCGAACATGTACATATTCAACACAGATATAGAATCAATTTCTAAATGGTGCCTCTATTATTACCCCTTTTTCTTCTTCCTATCCCTCTCTAATTAATTGATTATTCACAAAAATAGTATCTTGTACATTATCATAAATACCCTTACAATTATTAAACAATAAACCCTTATGTCTTAGCATACCCCTCAATCACACCAATATAAATCTTAAGAACTTTAAATTTTATACAATTTAATTCCATTTTTATAAACAAGGATGAACAAACCATGAATACCAAAGATTTTGCTTTACGAAATAAGGTTTCTTAATTTAATATTGTTGATGCCTATATTTGTTGAAAGTTAAATTAAAAAAAAAAAAAGAGAGAAAAGGTCTTAATAGCACTAGAAAGATAACAGATGTATGTTTCACCAAAGAGACGTTTGGCTATTAGCTTTTCGTAGAACATGAAGATCAAGTCAATTTGATTTGCTTATACAATCATTTTTTCCCCTAACCTACAAACATTTATACACTACATAGTTTCCTTCATTTGCATATATTTTTTTCCTTTTCTTTAAATCATGTATAAAATTTAAAGTTGGGTTTTAAATATTAATGGATATTAAAATACAAGGTGGTTGGCAAAATTTTTTCCAAAATTTTAGGAAAGTGCACCTAATAAGGGGTGCAAAAGCGCCCCTTCAGCCTCACTGCCCACATCACGAGTACTCCATTGTGAGGTCAGCTCCCTCGAGAAGTGTGGGAATACTTATAAAGTGTCCCAACTTTTACTTCCATTCCAATGTGGGACAAGAGGCATAGCAAAGATTTCGGCGTTTGCAAGGTCTCTTCTCTTTGTATTTTAACAACATAAAACTCGAACAACTGCACCGGAAACTTCATTTACCTATATAGAACTGCAACACATCAAGCCTCTACCCTTTTTTTGTGAAATTTGAATTCTAAAACAAACTGTAATGCCTTCTATAGTGTAGATTTCAAATGGTTGAGAATGACTCACCCGTTCTAGCAACCAAAAAAAGGTTCGATCAATAATTCATGTTGTATATTTCTTAATGCCATATCATAATAATTTCGGTAACTGAGTGTCTATGTGCGAACAATTGATTCAAGACAAGAAGTTTTGTAACTAAATTAGAATTGTCAGCGGTCACATGATTTCAATTCGTTTGTTTTCGTCCAAATATAGGAGACAAACAAGGTAAGAAAAATAAAGCAATTCATAAAACTTGTGATAATAATAACTAACAAACTCCAAGGCATAAAATAATCATGATCAAAAGGCAGGATTATTGTGCTTAGCTTACGTGGAAGCAACTGTAATTATTCCCAAGTCTACTATACCTATATTAAGCATATTCAGGTTTAGGCACGAATCAACACACACGCTATTCATATACAGAAATGTACAGATAGAATGACAAAACATAATATAATTTAGCTTTGATCGTCTTCATGTCGCTACACACAGTCCAAAATACTATCATGATATTACTTACAAGAGCAAGTTCGTTACTATCCCAGTGCTGTCAATAAACGTACAAACAAAAGTTGAACTATAGAACAGAAGGCCGTGAGGAACAACGATCTTTCTAGGCTAATCTAGAGACGAGGAGGCCAACTTATTTCCGGAATGATTAACCTGTCATGATAAACAAAATTAAATCAGCAGTTAGATTACTTTCATGCAAGCACAT
The DNA here is from genome assembly GCA_002914805.1 of Parasponia andersonii. Taxonomy (NCBI): domain Eukaryota; kingdom Viridiplantae; phylum Streptophyta; class Magnoliopsida; order Rosales; family Cannabaceae; genus Trema; species Trema andersonii. Next base: position 74,333 of record JXTB01000334.1, on the reverse strand, counting down.
TAAATTTAATGGCATAGAGAATATGGAAGAATGTAAGTAAACTAAGTAAACTTTTAATTCTATTTTCTATAAGACGGCAAATAATTTCTTATAACAAAAGTCAAAAAGGTCATGAAACAAAATGAGAAGGATAGGAATACCAAAAATACATTTCTTGTTTCTTCGTTTCATTTATTTTCATTTTTGTTTTCCTTTTTTTTTTTAGGTTGTCAAAATCAAACCAAAACTCAAGATTTCTTAAACAAATAGAAAATAAAACGAATAGGAACTAAGAATTTGTTCTTAAATATAAGTTGTCTTAGCTTTTTAAGTTTATTAATCTCAACTAGTAGTTGTTTCACAAGGTTATTCCTAAGATCCAATGTCTGTAAACTTTCTAGCTTACCCACAGATCTTGGAAGCATCTTCACTTTCGTATTTCTCAGGTTTAAATACTTCAAGTAGAGTAAGTTTCCAACAGCATGGGGGAGATAATCAAGATGCCTACTTTCAAAATCCACTATTGTTAAAAGCTCATATCTTTGAAACAGAGTACCCACAGAAGCCCCACTCAGCTCATTAGTGTCAAAAAGGAAAAGAGAACAAACCTCATTGAAGTCTTTAGTTGTCTCCACAATATTTTTGCTGCCGCCACATATCAATAGACGGTGACTTTTTCAGAAATCTTTCCACACAAAATATGATAGAGACCTAATTATTTAGCCCAGAATATTGTGATCATCTCACATATCAAATCGTGGACTTTGCACGATCTTTCAAAGCCATGATAATTTACATAAGAGATTTGAACCAAGTTTCTTGGGATAAGCTCGTTCAAGTATCCTTCAGTAAGTTATTCTAATGTCCTGTCTGTCTCTTCCTTAATAAAATTCTCAACTGTTATGACTGGAAATCCAAAACCATAATTTTTTAAATAATTTTAAATGAGAATATAGATATATAATGAATCTACCGAAATTGGAATAAAATGAATACTTAGATTTTTCATTTAGACCTCAAAACACTATCGTTTTCATATCAAAAGAAATCTATTGTTTGTTCAAGAAAATATCCTTTTAATAAAAATCTAATTATTTACTTAAAATAATGAGAAATTATCACTAAAATACTCTCTGTTATGAAAAAAAAAAAAAAACATCTTGTGTTTTTAGAACTTCAAAATAAGTACTATTTATTTAATGAAAATTATTACTAAAATATCATCATTTTAAAAAAGTGCAAAAAAAAATTTGTATTATAAAAAATCAAAATAAATACTTTCTATTTAAATTATCATATCATTTGTTATCTTTGACTTATCAAAGACTTCAAAAATAATTAGTAAAATTAATATTTTATCTATATTATATTATTTTAAGACACATACCGCATTTGAAAATGAAACGAGAGAAAATACACATAGTTTAAAATCTACTTTAAAAAAATACTCTTCTCTCCATTGTTGTAGCATAAATATAGAAAAGAAAAAAGAAATCTAAAATTTTTGAAAATTTCAAAAGTGACAAAATTTCCCAAAAAATTCAGATTTTTTTTTTCTTTTTAGAGCTGTAGCTATAGCTATCGAGGGAAGATTTTTTTTAGATTATATGCATTCTTTATTCCTTTATTTTCAAATGTGGTGTGTACCTTAAATTAATATAATAAGAGGTAAAATCTTAATTTTACTAATTTTTTTCGAAACATTTAACTGGTCAAAGTTAGCAAATAATATGATAATTCGAAAAAAATGTAATTATTTTGAATTTTCAATAATATAAGAATCTTCTTAACACTCTTTTAAAATAGGTGTTATTTTAGTAATAATTTTTGTTAAATAAAAGATACTTATTTTGAATTTCTAAAAACACATTTTTTTTTTCATATTTTCTTAAAACAAAAGGTATCTTAGTGATAGTTTTCTTAAAAAAATTTGGGCGGATAAGACACTTATCCTTGTTAATATAAATTCCCTTTAACTTTTATGTTTAAACTAGTTTTACTTGAAACTGACCAAATTCTCATGTACTTATAATTTTGAAAACATATTTATTAGAAACTATAGTGCCCCTTTATACACAAGTCCTTAAATAGTAATAAAAATATCCTTATACCCTTACTTAAAGATGTATATGGAATTTGACTAAATAGCTGAATTAGAAACGAGAGAGAATGAGATTCGGATACTTACCATGAACAAGGAGGATCACAGACAAGAATTAACAACTTGTTCATCTAACAAGAATTTTATCTTTACCAATTAATACCTAAAAAGAGAGGAAAAATAGAGGAGTAAGCTCACAAGCTTAGTAAGAGACTCAATTTACCATTCTGAAAACTATTTTTCTTAAGAGGAAATTACGGCAAAAATCTCTTCTTTTAGTCGCAATTTACACTTATATACTTGATTTGTATCCTCTCAAAAGACACAATTTAACCTTTTGTTCAAATTTTGTTACTACCATCAATTTTCTCAGTTAAGTATCCTCTCAAAAGACACGTGTCATCTTCTAAGATATTATGTCATTTTAAAATATAAATAAATTATAAAAAAATTAGAAAAGTGAAATAAAAATAAAATTAAATGAAATTAAAAAAAAAAAGAAAAAAAAGTTAAAAGAGAATAAATCGAATAAAAAAAATTAAAAAAAAAACCTAAATAACTATTTTTTTCGATAAAAGGAAAAACAAGAAAGGAATCTTGAAACTTATGATAAAGCATATCAACTGACTTCTAACCCAATTCCATTCAGGAGTGAGCAAGACAAAATTCTATTAGATTGTAATTTTTAAAACTAAAGTTCACCGTGTAAACCATGTACAAGGAGATACTGCACTAAAGGCAAATCAAGTACAATTTTTGGCCAAAACGATGTCTGCTTTTTTGGTCTTAAATATTTGTTTTCCTTCATCTCAGAATCAGAAACACGAGCACTGATTTTTCATTCCCAAATAACTAAAATTACTTAATTATGAACCATACCTACACAAAAAATGTTCCAAAAAAATCTACCCAGAATCAAAACCATCAAAACTTAACATAAATCGAGTAAAGAAACGAAATCGGTACATAAATTTAAAAAGCCATTAAACCCATTACAGATTATAAGCAACAAAAGGTCAAAACTTTATGGAACAACAAACTGATCAGATTTGTCAAAACGAATTCGAACAAATAATCGAATTTCAAAAACAAAAAAAAATGAAAGAAACGAAAGAGAAATAGAAGGGAGGCCAAGAACCAGAATGTGGAAGGATATTGACAATAAATCTCCTCATTCTATGCCTCCGCCCCCTGAATTTCGGCCGCCACTGACGCTGCATCCAAAACGGCCGAAGAATGATACGGAATGAGCAGATCGGATCTGAATACCGGCTGGACCCGACAGTTGAAGACGTGGAGCAACAAGGATTTGAGGCGGTGGCGCCACCATTGATGACTGATCCGAGTAGCAGCTGAGTCCGTACAAATCGTTATCTATGGATTTGGGCGAGAGCGATGAGTGTGAGTAATGTACCGAGTTTTTTTAGCAAGAGGCATAAGAAGAGAGAGAAGATTGATATTTTGATTTGAAAATTAATTTGGTGATTTTGTTATTTATCAATTACAATAGTAAAATCTGAATTAGAAAAATGAAAATAAATTCATTAGTGTTTTTTTTAAAACTTCTTTCTCTCTTTTTTTTTATTTTTATTTCATTTATTTTTATTTTTCTAATTTTTCATAATTTTTTCGTTTTTAAAAATAGCATAATACCTCAAAAAGAAATTGTGTCCTCTCTGAAATGACACTTAACAAGAATATTAAACGATTGTAATAAAATTTAGATAAAATGTATTATCGCTAATAAAAATATTAAATATATAAATATATATTTGGACTTAAAATAAAGACTTTAGTCGTAATTTTCTTTTTTTCTTTATAACATCATGTATCATGTATGGTTAGTTATATTGAACATAAGTCGTCAAACTATATAGGCATATCAAATCCAAAAAGCTTATAAGTGGATGCATAATAAATAGAGCATAAGAAAGAAAAAAAAACTTGTATGCAACCTAAATCAGCTCAATTTTTATATTTTTACATAATTTTATCACGAAATAAGCGTGACTCGTACCACTTGTATTAAATGCCCTTTATCTGATTACTAATCCTAAAATACTAGAGGGATATCTAAGCGTCTCGCTTGCCGAAGCAGTCTCGCTTGCCGAAGCAGAGAGGCACGCCTACGCCTGCTAAGTGGAAATAATCAGGAAAAAGAAAATGTCTTCTACCTAATTACCAATCCTAGATTACTGGAGGGATACTGATGTATCTTGCCAACTGAGTCGAAGAGGCACCGTATGCCTACACTTATTAAGTAGGAGTAGTCAGGAAAGAGACAATGTCCTTTACTTGATTACCAATCCCAAATTACTAGAGAGATACTCATATATCTCGCCTACTAGGCCAAAGAGGCACTAAATGCTTACACCTACTGGGCGGGAGTAATCATAAAGAAACCTGTACATATTATGAACCAGCTCAAATTCAGAACTCAAATCCCAAGCTCAAACTTCGAGCTCAAATCTATATATGACCATATACCCTGGACCTCTACTTATGTCTACGAACTTTGCACTGATAATTTAACATGAGCACCCTACCAATTAGAGAGTCCCACGTAGATTTATGGATCTTACTCCAATGGTAGGATCGAATTACTAACTGTATATCTCATGATACCCAAGTATCCCTAGATGTTGTTCTAAGACACACACCACAATACTATACTTAGACCATAGCGTACTTACTATTTCTGTTTTCGAAAACTAGGCAACATAATCGAGCTATTTTGAACAATCCCAAAATTCAAACCTACATGAGAAATCATATACAAGCATCGTAGAACAATTCACACTCAATTCAATACACTAAGTAGCAATCAAATTCATATTTTTTATAATATGTTAATATAATTAAGTTTTATGCAAATTGTTATTAAAACTCGATTAATTGAATTCCCTATCTTAATAGAGTATAGATACCATGTTATAGAGTGAGTTTGGTGTCAATTGGAGGGCCAGGGATTGTTTCCGAATCTGCTTGTTTTGTAGGATCGTTTTTCAAACGGAGACTTAGATAGAAAATCAGAGTTCACCACTGAATTCCTAGCGTTCAAAATAAGTAGGTTATATATATATATATATATATATATATATATATTATCACCACTGAATTCCTAGGGTTCAAAATAAGTAGGTTATATATATATATATATATATAAATTCGCCAACTCGGGTTTGAGCTAAAACCTAACCATGGCACATAGAACGAGAAAAAATCGGAGGCGTCTGATCTGTTTTCCATACCAATCACCAAACATAGTAAATGTAATATAGTAAATGTATATGTCATTCTTCATTATTTCACAAATATATCCCAAATATGACAATTATTTTACAATCTAATAGCAAAATTACAAAGTCAACATTTAGAACTTAAAACTCAAAATTATTTAATGATGGCAGATTTTGATTTGGGCAAAATAGGATTAAGAGGCATATACCATGAGATTGGCCATAGTAAGATGAGTTGAACAACACTAGTTTTGGGGGTCGAAGTCGCCAGAAATTGCGCTAGTGATCGAAGGACGTTCGCAAGTATTTTGATAGGGCAAAATGAGTTTTTGATCAAGTTGTCACTTGATCCCAAGAATGCTTATTTCAAACCTTTGGGTAATTGGGCTAACTCAACTTTTTATGTCTCTAGAGCTGATAGTTTTGGCTTTTCTCTTTCTTGTGGCAACTCTTCAAGCATAGTAGCTAAAATCTAGGGATTTTATCCTACTCAAAAATGGCAAACAAATCATAAAGTTCAGCAGGTATAAAATAATCTAAAGTGGGCGAGTTAAGGAGAAAGTATTCGAGTGGATCCTGATTTTTCTGTAAATACACTTTCTCTTCAACTTATGAGTCTACCTAGTATGATGAAAATGCTCATCCTCTACTTGCAGCTATTTTCGAACATAGAAGATGTCGACCTCTAATGTCATATTACTGAATCAAAGCTTCATTTGACTATTCCTACAGATAATAAAGGCATTGGTTGTAGTGAGGAATAGGTGGCTCAAGATCAGTAGTATTTTTGACTCCATATTAACAACAGACTATGTAACGAGGATCAAGAAGTCAACAGTATAGTAGAACTTGTCAATTTGCAAGAGAACAACTTTTACTATGTCTTGGGGCCTCTTAGTGGAGCAGTTAGCTAATTATAGTACCACCGAAGTGGTCTTTATTTGACCAAGTCCCAGTTATAAGTATACTAAATATAGCATGAGGTTTACGCTTGCTCCTAGGTCAAGTAAAACCTGGCCAAACTTATTTGTCTCAATGTGATAGCTGATGCATCTTCGATCTTTGTACTTCGGCGGTATTTTCTGCTCAATCACCGTACTTATCTATTCAGTTAAGAACATTGTCTTTTTTATATGGTGCTTCCTCTTCATAATGCATAGATTCTTGATCACCTTTGTATATACAAGTACTTGCTCGATCATATATAATATGCGTAAGTTAATCTTAACTTGTTTAAAGTGTTATGAGATCTCACCTTAGTCATCCAGGGCCTTTCTTCCAAATAAGAGAGCTTAAGGAAATGGCATTTGAACGTGACTCTTCTTCCCAGTTCCTTGTGAAGGGCCATCTTTAGTGTTACTAGGAATGGTAGTGTTTGTGTTACGTGGTAGAAGAGTTGGTCTATCTAAGACTATACCACTCCGAGTAACAATGGCACAGACTTCTTTGAGGTTTGTTGTTCAACAGTAGAAGTTCGTGCCATATGTTGTCCTTTTGGATTAGAATAGGGTTAGGAAGGAAATCTTCCTTACTCCTGTACAGTAAGAGCACTTGCCAACTTCGTGATTTGGTTTTTGATCTCTTTGTTCTCTTCAACCACCTGAGGAGTACAGACTCAAACTTTTGAGTGGTCTTATTTTGTGCCTCCATAAATGCCTAAAGTATTTTGTTCTAGTTGATTTCTATTTTGACATGCATTACAGTGAAGTACATGGTAGGATTTGGCTGGTTGAGCCTCAGTGCTCTATTTGTTGTTAGATGATATGGGTTGGTTTTGATCAGATTTCTACCTGAAGTTAGGGTGGTTTCTCCATCCAAGATTGTATATGTCAGAATAGGTTAAGAAAGGTTTTCTAAACATTGCTAAGGCATTACATTGTTCTCTATAATCCTTTCTTGTCTTACTGTAGGTTCGGTAATCCTCAGCTAGGTGATCCATTCCCCTATAGACAAAGCAAGTAGCTTGAGTTTCTATCCTAGAAACTATATGGGTGACTTTACTATCTTTGGTTTTTAAGGCCTCAAGTTTCCTGATCAAAACTTCTAGTTGGGCTTTTAGGCTGTCTTTTTCTCTAAGATGGTAAATTCTAGTTGATCTGATCTATTAGTACTATTAGTAGTGCTAGGTCTAGTCCAAGTATATGCTTTTTCTGCCAACTTATTAAGGTACTTTATGACATCATCGAGGTTCTTATGTTGCACATTATCTCTATAAATTGACAGTCCCTATAGGTAAGTCCTTAGTACAATGGCTAACTAAGTGCCAACTTTCGTACCTATAGTGTGGGTACATGGTCAACAATTCTTTGAATCCTTTTCAAGATTGGTATAGAGCTTTACTATTCTTGTAGGTAAATGTTAAGATCTGTCTCTTAAGATTATTAGTCTTATGATGTGGAAAGTATTTGTTGAAAAATACTTGTGTCATTTCTACCCATGTACCTATAGATCGTGGTCTCAAAGACAATAGCCAACTCTTCGTTTTATCTTCTAGAGAGAAAGGGAAAAATTTTAACCTAGTAGTTGGATGATATCGGGTTTAAAATCCAATTGTGGTATATTAGGTAGAAACATGATACATGATGGTGTGGTAGTATAAGTATGGTATAAGTAATCTTTTAAGGACCTAACAGGGTTGTCCTTATTTTGACTAATGTTGCCAGGAGTAGGAAGAAAAACAAAAAATGCTTTGGTGGACCCAAAATTGAATGAGGCTTCACTGATGGTTCTACGACTAAGTACTGGCTTAAATTCGAGCCTTTTAATAAGTCTCCTAAGCTCGTTTCTCTCCTAACTCATAGAACCAAAACAATTTTTTTTATTTTATTATTTTTTCGATATTGAAAAAAAATATCAACACTAATCTAAATTTATCAAATTATGCAAACTAATTACAAATTAAGCATTCTAAGATAGTCAACTAATCGCAAATTAATCAAATCCTAAGAATTAATATGAACTATAAAAAGAAATTAATTTAAACAATTAAAGATAAGTGAAAAATAAAAGAAAAGAATTAATTCTAAGGAAAAAAAAAAGCCAAAAGAAAAAGATTAAAAACAAAATCCTAATCCATGTTAATCTCAAAATGTTATTATTTTGACAAATAAAAAAAAAGATCTAAAATTATATTGAGAAAGAAAAAAAATAAAATATAAAGATAAATGATCAATTTAAATTCTAGCAAATTATGTACTAGCAATTCATATAAATATATATATATATATATGATAAGTCTATAATGTTAATCTGCACATGCGTAGTTCTTTCTTTTTTAAAAAAAGATAAAACAAAGCCTAATCAAATTGCTATGTAATCTAAATAAAAGAATATATACTATCAAATAAAATAGAAAGTGACATACAAATAGAATATTAGAATAGAACTATAGAGAACTCTGCTTTTTTATTTTAACTTTTATTATGTTTTATTATATATATAGATAAATAAAATTAACTGGTAAAAACATAAACTAATTAAAACTAACTAATAACTAAGAATCTATGAATCGTGAGAAAATAAAGATTTTAATTACAATAAATTAAATTTCTTGATTTAAATATTTTAAAAAATGTGATTTTATTTAAATTCGTGATTTTGAATGAATAATAATCATTGTATAGTTGATTTATTTATCTGATCTCAAAATATACATATCCGTATCCTATCATATACTTACATTGTCTATTATCTCACGCGACCATCAGAATCACAGTTTCCTATAGAACACTAGAATAACTCGCGTTCATCATATAGATGATATAGAACTTACATATATCAAGAATCTAAGTATTACAGAATCAGGCAATAACTGGTATATTTGTAATGGACTTGGATGGTATATACTGTATTTCTAGAATATATTTTGATATGATTTTTGTGAACATAGATATTAATAAATTTGTTTTGGAAACTGATATTTGTAAATTTTTTCGGAATGAGGAAACTTTTGTGAAAATAAATATATTGGTTATTATAAAAACTCGTGATTGTTTCTCTAGTAGGTATTAGCTCACCTTCCTTCCTTCCTTTTAGGTAGTATTCAATGTGACTTAAGTAACGTGGCTTAGTTGGTGACTTTCGAGGCTTACTAGTACAAATTTTACTTTGGTAATTCTTACTAGATTTATAGGTGTTAGACTTGAGTAGGAATTATAATTTTATTTATGGTTATGTAAGCTTTATTTCAAGATTGGATATAGTCTTTACAAATTATATCTACTATTAATGTGTGATGGATGTTTCGATGTACAAGTTTGAACAATTATTTTTCTAATCTACGTTTAATGGGTGATGTATTTAATATAGGTTTACTTTACTTAAATATTTTTAGAGGTCATTACAAATTTTTGAAACTTTTAAATTAAATTTTAGTGTTTCCATTTTGTGAAATATTCATTCTGCTACTAACCCATTGATACTTCAAACTTGCTACAATTATTTAACTACAATTTGAGTACAAATCGAATTTTAATGCCCTCGTCGGGGAGGCAGAAAATAAGGAAATAACGTGACTAATATAAAAAAGAAAAGGTTAAGTAAAAATAAACATAAAAGGAAAAAAAAAATGAGATTTTGCGTTATTTTGGGGTACAAATAATATTATAGAAGTTTAGAGAAAATAATAATGAGAAAATGACAAGACATACAAGGATTATAATATTGCTTTACTAGTTAAATCCTGCTTCAATTTATGCTATAACTTAGTTACATAATTTACATCCCAATCATACTACCAGAAAATACTATAATAAAGCTCTCTCTGACTACACACATATTTATCTTGTAAAACACAATCACCTAAGTATATAAATTTTATGTTAAAAGTTACCTAAAATCGACGACATATCCAGAAGATAATAACGTAATAGAAAATGAACTTTTAGTATAGAATTTTACCAGAAATAATTTTATTTAACATTGATCACTACGTGTTGTGCGGTTTAAAATCTATATGTTGGTCAATGCCAAAAAGGGAAAGTTAGCGACCAAGTTGAATGCGTCAGGTCGCATGAGAATTATTCTGATCAAAGTGCGACTTCCTCTGAATGAGTTAAGTGCGACTGGTATGAAACAAAAACTAGATCAAGCTTCATCAAGCGGGTAATCTATAAAGAATGGGAAACAAGTTTCTAAATGGAGATTGACCAATCATTCCATTTAAGTTATTACCCAATTATATTGTTACTCGAATTGTATTTTCTGATTACAAATTTAAATTTACTTGTTTTCATAATTGGGAAACAATGAGCCCCTCTCATCTATATGAAGGGAGCTCAATGTTGTTATAAAAAACGTTTGGACTACACTCTGTATTTTTCTCTTTCGATTCTCACCTTGAAACTTAAAGAAACTCTTGTAATTCTCCAGAAAATAGTAAAAAACAATAGACGTAGGCTCATCTTCTTTGGGGCCAAATCACTATAAATTTCTTGTCTCTTTATTTGCTTTGATTTATCAACTTTTTTCACACACAAGCCACATCTTGCAATTTCCAAAATTTATTGTTGACAAAACCTCTGTCAACAATTGGTGCTAGAAAGAGGGCTATTCCAGCAAAAAGTTTGTCAATTTCGCTTCTTCAACAATGGCAAATACCAGAAATACTACCAGAAATGCCAGAATAGCCAAAACTAACCCCAAAGTACTGCTGCTGCATAGGTAGATCCTGCTCAGGAAAAACCTGCCGTGACTGCACAAGAAAATATTGTACAGAGACAGGATCGTATAGAGAAGGCACTGGTGAACCTTCAATAAATCATTAATCAGATTAATGATTCTCTATGACAACTTACTGAGGGACAAATAGTGACTTCACCACAGCACGAACATCCTGCTCAACTATCTGAGAGAGGAATTCAGATCCTAGAGAGAGGGAATTGCGACTAGCACAAAGCTCAGCAGGAGCGTTATGGAGATCGCACCTCTAATGGAATAGGCAAGGACGCAGATTTGCCTTTGGAATCTGGTACTGAGAGTTAGAGCACTGATCGTGATTGTGGATAACATTCTCAGAGAGCAACCGTCAATCGTGATTGTCTAAAAAATGAGCAAAAACGTCAATCGAGGAGCGTCTTCAAAAGGATTAGTAGGGAGTCGAGATAGAATCCTTTAGACTTGAGACAATACCTAGAACAGCGACGTAGTCATGAGCGATCCACATCACCTCATAATGAGAGAAGTCGATCTCGTTGCACTATTACAATGGAATCCTCACAAAGGTCGCAGTAGACCCTTCCTAACTAACCTGCCTTATATCATGATAATGACCAAAATCCACCCTTGCCACCAGTAAGAGATAATGCTCTCCCTCCGAATGTCGATGTTCATAATTTGAGGATCGTATTAGATGCACTTGTTGGCTGGGACGATGAGCTCACTAATGGGTATTGTCAATCGCCATTCAGTGAGGAAGTTCGAGCTACTGCCTTACCTGCTGGATTCAAACATCCCACCATAAACACTTTTGATGGGAAAATTGATCCATAATATCATATGGATCACTTCAGTGACCTAATGGAACTCCATCGTGTGGATGATCTCGCATGTTGCAGATGTTTTCCTATAACTCTCATAGGAGAAGTAAAGAAGTGGTTCTAAGGACTTAAGTATGGTTCAATCTCATCCTGGCAACAACTTCAGACTGCATTCTTGAGGCAATTCCAGGCTATGAAGAATTTTATTATTCTACTTGTCAGTCAGTCTGCTATTCAGCAAGGTCTGGAGAAAACTCTATGATCTTACCTTAACTGCTTTACCTTAAAGTTGGCAAAGGTTAATAACCCGCCTGAAGGGAGAGTTTTAACTCTAATGATGGCTGGGGTATGACCAGAGACTAAACTCTGGGAAGAGAAACTTGAGTGAGAATACAGAACCCTTGAAGACTTCTATCGAAGAGTTAGTCAGCATCTGAGGGTGGAATCTTCACGCGAGAATAGTTAGCATCTGAGGGTAGAATCTTCATAAGACGAAGAAGGAAGGAGGAAACGATGCTGCCAAAAATACGACCACGACCAACAATAATAATAACAAGAGGTCAAACAAAAGAAGTAACGAACAATCAACAGAGAAGTAGCCCAAACAGAAAAAGTAGGAAATTCTAAGAGCTTCCATGAGATTCCACAACTATACTGAACTGAATACATCCATAGATCATAGCTATGTGGTCACAAACCAGCAGTAGCGATATTGTCAACCGGAACCGATAAAACGGGATAGAGCGAGGCGTGATCCCAACAAGCTACTGGTATCATAATGACATTGGAAATGATACCAATAACTGCTATGCCTTGAAGGATGAAATTGAAAGATTAAGTAAAGAAGGGCGGCTGCGGCAGTACACCAATCAGAACAATGAAAGGTGAGAAGAAATACAACAGTGACCTCTAGAAATTCAACATGAAGTGCGAACTATTTTTGGAGGACCGCATGTTGGTGGAGATTTAAAGAGGGCACAAGATAGGTATGCACAAGAAGCTTGACAGTAGTCGTTGACCAATGTCATGCACCTTGAGCTGTGACCACAAAAGCTTCAATGGGTACCGAACATGGATACTACCTTCATGAAGCAGGATGTGAGGGAGGTCTATTACCCACATAATGATGTGTTGATCATAAAGATCAACTGTGGAAGCACACAGTTATGGCGAGTATTGGTTGATAATAGAAGTACTGTGGACATCTTGTACTATGATGCCTTCAAGAAGATGGGGTTAAACAAAAGTGACCTAAAGCCCCCTGTCACTCTACTTTACAGATTCACTGGTAACAGCATAATGCCTAGAGGCATGATTGAGTTAATGGTCAACATTGGAACTTATCCTAGGGTTTCAAGAGTAATGACCCAATTCTTAATTATAGATTGCCCTTCTGTATTCAATGTTGTACTAGGAAGACCAACACTGAGGGAACTTCGAGCAGTTACTTCAATCTACCACCTTCCTATGAAGTTCCTGACTCAACATGGAGTAGGCAAAGTGCGAGGCAGCCAATATGACTCGCGGAATTGTTATAATAATTCTTTAAAGCTTGCAGCGAAAGATGTAGTACTTCGCACAATGATGGTCCTGCTATAAAGTGAAGCTTCAAGTTAAGCGTCAAGCAAAATTTCAATCGAAGACCTCGACCCTCAAGAAATCGATGGAGAGGTCAAGACTGGACCTATAGAAGACTTGGAAGATTTCTCGATTGATAGGTCTTCGAAGGTTCTGAAAATCAGAGCCAAGCTTTAAGAACCCATGCGAGCTTCATTGGTTACTTTTCTGAAATCAATCTTGGATATCTTTGCATGGAGAGATTCAGACATGGTGGGGATCGATCCGAATATCATATACCATCACCTTAACGTAGATACAGCAAAGAAGCCTATATGATTCAAAAGAAGAGCCATGAATTTAGAATGGTACGTCGCATTAAAAGAAGAGGTAGAGAAGTTGCTCGAAATTAGATTCATCACTGAATCTTTTTATCCGAACAGGCTTGCAAACCCAGTTTTGATAAAGAAACCCAAATGGAAGTGGAGAACTTGCATCGATTTCACAAACCTCAACAAAGCATAGCCGAAGGATAGTTTTTCCCTTCCAAGAATCGATCACTTTGTAGATGCGACGTCGGAGCATGAACTCTTAAGCTTTATGGATGCGTATTCTAGATATAATTAGATCCCCATGTACGAGCTAGATGAGGAGCATACCTTGTTTATCACTGATCGAGGATTATACTGTTACAAGAAGATGCCCTTTGGACTTATCAACGCAAGAGTGACTTATCAACATCTTGTCAATATGATGTTTGCAAAACAAATTGGCAAGACAATGGAGGTATATGTTGATGATATGTTGGTAAAGTTGAAGAAAGCTGAAGATCACATCAAGCACCTTGATGAGATGTTCAAAATTCTTCAAAAATATCAAATGAAGCTGAACCCCCAGAATTGTGCATTCGGAGTAGGTTCTGAAAAATTTCTGGGGTTCATGGTCAATCTGCGAGGCATCGAAGTTAACCCTCAGAAGATACAAGCACTAATTGATATGCAATCCCCTCGCAAACCTAAAGTATGCAGAGCCTGGCGGGAAGAGTGGCTGTATTGAGTCGATTTGTATCTAGGTCAGTCGATAAATGCCAACCATTCTTGAAGTATTGAAGGGTTTGAAGAGGTTCTAGTGGACAGAAGAATTCGAGTAGACATTCCAAGAATTAAAAACACACTTGGGTTCTCCTCCACTCTTGTTGAAGCCAAACCTAGGGGAAGAGTTATACTTGTATCTCACTGTTTCCAAATATGCAACAAGTGTTGTGTTAATTCGAGAAGAAGAAAACATACATCAATCTATATATTACGGAAGTAAAAGACTACTTGATGCCGAAACAAGATATCTAGAGATGGAGAAGTTGGCATTAGTACTCATCGTCATATCCAGAAAGCTTCGACCATATTTTCATGCGCACTCCATCAAAGTTTGTACGAACTTTTCATTAAAATAGGTTCTACAAAAATCTGAGGCTTGAGGATGACTACTTAAGTGGGCTGTTGAGTTGAGTCAATTTAATATCGCACTGTGATTTAAGGTCAAGTTCTCACAGATTTTATTACAGAGTTCATGTATGATGTCAATCTTCTCAGAGAAGCAATCGAAAAACTTGCTATAGATTTATCAAGATTGTGGAAACTTTATGTCGATGGATTGTCAAATGAGAATGGAGCCAGTGTGAGCTTAATGCTAATCAGTCCTGAAGGGCATAAAATTCATTGTGCACTTCACTTCAAATTCTACCGTCGAATAATGAGGCAAAATATGAAGCACTGATAGATGGACTAAAGCTCGCATAAGAAATAATGGTCGAGATGATTGAGGTATACAATGATTCCTAGTTGGTCGTTTGTCAAGTGATCAGTGAATATCAAGTAAGAGGAGGAAGAATGATGGCCTACTTACAGGAGGTTAAACAACTATTCTCGACATTTTTCGCTTATAGCATTCAACTTCTTCCTCGCAATAAGAATACTCAGGCAGATGCTCTAGCTAAGCTAGCCTTAAGAAAAGATGCAGAATTATTAAAGGTGGTTCCTGTCGAATTTCTTGCAAAACCAAGTATCAAAGTAGAGCCCCAAGCGACCATGTCGATTGACAACAGACCATTGTGGATGGATCCTATAATAAAGTATCTACAAAATGGTGATCTTCCCGAAAGTAAAGATGATGCAAAGTGACTTTGAATGAAGACAACTCTCTTTATCATCTATGAAGACAACTCACTTTATCAACTCGCCGTTATTATTATGTGTTGATGAAGAAAAAACACACTACATTATGAGAGAAATTCATGAAGGAATATGCAAAAATCATTCAAAGGGGCAAGCACTTGTGAACAAGGTTCTCAGACAAGGGTATTTTTGGCCAACTATGAAGAATGATACAATAGAATTTACTAGGAAGTGTGACAAATGTCAACGATTTGCAACTATTCCAAGAATGCCACATATACCTCTAACTCCAATGAATAGTCCATGTCCATTTGCAGTATGGAGAATTGATATTATCAGAATGCTTCCATTGGCGAGAGGTGGGATGAAGTATGAAGTGGTCGCAGTCGATTATTTCAACTAGTAGACAGAAGCTGAAGCCTTGAGTACTATTTCCGCAAAGAAAATGATAGATTTTGTTTACAAATCTATAATATTCCATTATAGTATACCACATACTATAATTTCTGATAATGAGAAACAGTTTGACTGCGATGAATATCGTAACTTTTGTGATAACTTAGGCATCAAGAAGAGCTTCTCCGCTGTTGTTTATCCATAAGCCAATGGACAGGTCGATGCTATAAACAAGATACTTAAATAGAACCTAACGATAAAGCTAGAAGAGCACAAAGGAGCTTAGCCAGAAGTCCTTCCTGAAGTATTATGGGCTTATCACACCACTCAATGAATCACTAATAGAGAAAGTCCATTCTTTTTAGTGTATGAATATGAAGCAATAGTGTCAGTAGAAATTGGTGCGAGCTCTCTACGACAATCTGCTTATGAGCAAGATCAGAATAATATACTAATGAGGATTGAGCTCGATTTTTTGGAAGAAAGGCGTGAGCAGTCTCAACTTCGGATCACATCATATCAACAATACACTACTCGATATTATAATTCTAAAGTCAAAAGTAGGGAATTTAAAGTTGGTAATCTTGTACTTCGATAAGTTCTACCTAATAATAAAGAGCATAGTGCTAGTGTATTTGGACCCTTTTGGGAAGGATCATATGTTATTGACGCCGTCATTCGACCTGGGACATACAAGCTAGCTCGCACTAGTTGACGAAAGATCGAGCATGCTTAGAATACAGAACAACTTCGTCGCTATTATCAGTAAATCTTCATGTATATCTTTATATATTTTCAATGACCTGGGGGGCATCTTGTCATTCGTCATCATTCATAAATATAGATGTCATTTCTTCAGTTATTACTTTGATTTTATTTATTTAATCTTTTATAGTTTTATGGTAGTCTTCGAACACCATAAAACTTGGGGACAGTATGATCAGAATGTCATCTCCCACTCGCTTCCTAAGGGAATATGCAAATGTTCATTTAGAGGGGTTGGGATTTTAGATCACCAAATTTCTAAAATTTCTTAAAATCTTAGGATTTTCTCCTCACTTCATACCATAGCATTTCATATTACGTAATTTTCCTCCTCGAACAACAAAGTAACTAAGCAAAATATTCATTGTTCGATGTGATATATGTCTATATTTTATTTTTCCGTGGAACTTTTGAAAAACAGTATTGAGTTCGCATCACTCATACTTATTATTTTCTTAAGCAACCTTATCTATCCTAACACTTAATACCCATTTTAAGTGAGTTGGATTTGAATCGCAATAGCGTACCGATCAGTCACCTAGTGATTAACTACTTGGTTAAATTATGCATCTTTATATTACAATGCAATGTGTTTTAATTATTTTATAGGGATAAATATTTAAAGAAATAATAATAATTATGCAGATGTGCTCATTCCACCATTTGTAGTTTTCGTTGCCGCTTCAGTTTCCTTCCAGCTCTGGACAAGCTCGACCACATCTTCACCAAGGATAGAAAAGTCAAAATCTGAAGGTTCACAGAAAATATTATAGATTATAGTTGACGAGGCGATGTCACTGGCCTTTTCCTCGAGCTTCTTACCTTTAGTGGCCTTGAACTCTTCTACAACTCTACGAGCTACCTCTATTGTCGCCTCTTTCAGAACATCTGGATGCTCGGAGATGGTTTTCTCA
Organism: Parasponia andersonii; assembly: GCA_002914805.1. Classification (NCBI taxonomy): domain Eukaryota; kingdom Viridiplantae; phylum Streptophyta; class Magnoliopsida; order Rosales; family Cannabaceae; genus Trema; species Trema andersonii. The sequence continues at coordinate 56,735 of JXTB01000334.1, read as the reverse complement.
AGTTCTTTGATTTTTTCCTTGAGCTTTTCCTTGGCCAAATCCTCACGTAGCTGCTACTTCTCTAACTTGAAGTAATTTCTCTCTTCCTCATGAATCTTCTTCAAGTCCTCGAATGCTTGGGCCATTTCTTCGACCTTTTCGCACTACTCCATGCATTCAAGGAATGGGTCATACATCAAAACAATAGTTATAGCAGTCTAAAAATATAACACATATCAGTACAAGAAAAGTGCACCGAATAGAAGATGCTTACATTCGCAAACATCCTCATGGCAGCATTGAAAGTGATCTTGGTTGGTCATTGCTTTATCCTCTCCCAACCATCCTCAGAAGTAAAACGGTCGATGAAGGTCGTGCTCAAGCTAGCTCTCCATCTTGGTCGGCCTGGCTTGGTCCCCCAGTAGAAGTTGTTGTTTCCTTGGATGGCTTAGGCTGGCTCACAATTTTAGTACGTTGAGGAGGAGGCGAGCTTATAGGAACATCTTCAAAGGTGACTTTTTGCTTCTTTGAGGTGTTGACCTTTTCTTTCCCTTTTGTTGAGGGGGAGGTATGCTATCTGGTGACTTGAACTTTGCCATTGACCCTAGTGTTGAAGGTGGTGCTCGCAGTCCGCTGCCAAGTGACATTTCTGTACAAATATGATTAGTTAGCATGCGTGGTATGTAATGCGACAAAGAAAATGAATAATAGAAAAATTAACTTCTTACTGCTGAGAGATTGGCGGCATTAGAGTTTCTGGAGATAGTGGTTCTGGAACGGTAGGAGAGGCAGGTGCTTTTCATTTCTTGGGTTTAGAAGATGATGCACCCGCTTCTTTTTCTTTCCTCTACTTCTTCTTCAAGCTCGAGGGTTTAGTTGGAAGGTTGGTAGAATATTGAAAAGTGGCTCCCTTTGGGAACAGTCCGCAAGTGACTAGGTTTTTGGGTTTCTCAAGCTTCTTCCAATCAAATTCTTTGATTAGAAGGTCATTTATTTTATATACCCTTGCGAGCTGCTCTTTAGAGAGTCCTGGATGCTCTCTGTTAACTGCGATGACATACGAATGCGATCAGATTAATATATTTATATAGAGAGAGCTATAAGCTGAAAGTTACTTACCAAGGTTTTAAAAGAAGCCATTATCCGTGTAGTCAAAGTGAAAAAAATGGATTTTTCCATTTTCCCATGTTATTGCGAACTCCATGGATGATTTTTATTGCTTGATTCGACCACTTACTCACATAGAAAAAGCCGAAATCTGATGGTTTCGATTTCACTTGGTAGAACCAAGCGACCTCTTTAGGTGTAGGGGATTCTAGACCTAATTTATTGTATAATATGTACAATCCTACCATATATCTATATGTATTTGGGGGTTAGTTGAAAGCGGATAACTCCATAATAATTGACGATCGATTTGATATATGAATGAAGTGGGAGGTGTGTGTGGTCGATTGAACTCTGTGGGTAGGCAAAGGGGGATATCAATTTTGTAATTGCATACGATCTTTTCGAGCTTATTTGTTGTACAACTTGTCTTTATATCGGTACATGGCCAATTTCCTTCTACATAGTTATAACCCGATGCGAATGTAGGAGCATCCCTAACATGCTGAGACCATTGATCTTGAGGGAGGACACCTATGCGAGGACTACTTTGCCTAGTCCTAGTTATTTCTACTTCAGGTTATAGCTCAAGATAATCTTCGAGATCAATAGAGCTAATGCTTATATTGGAGAATGACGATTCTCCTGAAAATGCATTTCCTTCCATAAATTCCTCGCTACTAGTCATCTGAAAAAAGAAACATGGGTTGTATTTAGTCCTATATGAGCATCAGGAATCCTTACTATATACGAGCAATTTGGGGCCACAAACTCTACGATTGCACCGACAACAAGCTGTTCATCGAACTTTTTCTAATCACTCTATGGATTTGACAAAAATTATTTGAGCAACTCTTTAATAATTCGTCACTCGTCTGATTTTCGTTTTCGAACGTGAAGACTTTAGATCTTAGATTTCTCCTATGAGTTCATCTATCAATCGTCTAAAAGTAATTTATTCGATAAATTAATGGAGAGATTCTGAAATATGCCTATTTTTTAGTTTATGTGGATGGGTTTATGTTCAGGTCATTCATGCTCTACGGTTCAACTTTCTATTTCTAAAAATGAGCTTTGTGCGATTCATAGTAAGATAAGAGTTCTCTAGTCCTATGAAAATCAAAGAATAATGATTCTTTAAATAAAAGAGAGAGAGAATGTATGCTAACCTTTTTTCGGATATTGAAAAACCGAGATGTTTCTTGAGGGATTCTGGTTATGACTTTGACGGAGAAGATGATGAATTTGTGCGAGCTGAAAAAAAATAGGGGCACCGAGAGGATTTTTGTCTTATGGACATTTCGGATTTCAGAAGAAATGAAAAAGGAAGAGGAGGCAATAGGGTTTAAGCTTTGAAGAAGAGGCAGATGGATTCTTGATATATATATTTCAAGCATCATCAAATCACAGCCGTAGATCAAGACATCGAATTTTCAGATCTAATGGCCGAAATTCACGTGAGGGTTAATTTTCAAAATTAAATAAGTATTTTTTCAAAATTTGAGACGTCTCGATTTGAAACAACAGCTGATGTCATTGCTATCATCACATCTGCTCAAAAAACAGAGAAGTCTCCTCGAGTTTTGCTAATCTCCTGAGAAAAAGTGACACGTGGTTGCGTCTGTCCAGAAAAAGTATGTGTGATTCTGAAAAGATAGGATTTAAGAATTGGCCACTCTTCGAGGGTTTCAAGATGACCTCATAATGTCGTATTCTTAAGCTCACACTTATCAGAGAAGGAAGCCCCATTTTGTCCTAACGAACTAATGGAGATGAGGGGCAATTATTGTGCGGTCTAAAATCTATATGTTGGTCCATACCAAAAAAGGAAAGTTAGTGACCAAATTGAACGCGTTAGGTCGCATGAGAATTTTGTTGATCAAAGTGCGACCTCCTCCAAATAAGTTAAGTGCGACTAGTATGAAAAAGAAACTAGATCAAGCTTCATCAAGCCGGTAATTTAGAAAGAGAGGGAAACAAGTTTCTGAATGGAGATCGACCAATCATTCCATTTAAGTTATTACCCAATTATATTGTTACTCGAATTGTATTTTCTGATTACACACTTACGCATTTTCATAATTGGGAAACAATGAGCCACTCTCATCTATATGAAAGGAGCTTAGTATTGTTATAAAAAACTTCTGGACTACATTCTGTATTTTTCTCTCTCGATTCTCATCTTGAGACTTAAAGAAACTTTTGTAATTCTCCAGAAAACAGTGAAAAACAATGGACGTAAACTCATCTTTTTTGGAGACAAACCATTTTAAATTTCTTGTCTCCTTATTTGCTTTGATTTATCAACTTTTTTCACATACAAGTCACATCTTGCAATTTTCTAAATTTATTATTGACAAAACCTCCATCAACACTATGTAAGAAAAGTTTGACTGAGAATATAAATAAAATCACTGGAATATCGTAAATAAGAAAATAAGAATTTTTAAAATCATACTTGCATAAATCTAAAATAAAAATATAAAGTAGCTACTCAATATTACTTTCCCCACAGTCTTGTCTAGCTACACTGCTCAGAATAAAAATTCATTTTCTTAAAAATCTAAAGAGAAGTTGAGAGAAATGATATATATAGAGAGAGATGTCTCCCATGGTGTGTGTATTTGAATAGAGGAAAATAACACTATTTATAAAATTCTGAGACCCTTAGCTCGTAGTGAAGTACTCATCAATCTTGTATTTGTTTTTTTTCTCTTTATCTATTGATTCACGTCATGTGCCCCACATTTGTACACATATAACAAGAATGTTATCTTTCTTTTATTAATACAATCATTCACCCATCACATGCTACTACGTAGAGCACTCAACTTTATAATTGTCCTTTGTCATTATTATATAAATCATCTACTACTACATGAATACAACCCATCTTCTAATGTACGCCCATCACATAAGTAATATTCTTTATGTTTAATAACACCAAAATACCTGAAGTTTGACTTTTTTTTTTAAAATAATCTCAATTTTGAGTTTTATGAAATAATATTCTGACATTTTAAATTACTGTTAAATTATACTCTATAATGCCCAATACAATGAATTTAATAGTTAAGAGATGGTAATAACCTTATTAAATGATTAAAAAAATACAACATGTTAGGATTTTATTTTTTTCGGCTCTGAATAACTTGTTGGACTAATGGTGTCTGTTATACTTCTTAATTAGTTTTTTTTTTCTTTAGGGTCGACTTATTGTTTTATATTAAAAAAGGAGATGAAGTTGTGTTTAGGAAAAAGGCAAGATATGTCAGGAAAAAAAAAAAGCAAAAAAGAAAAAAAAAAAAAGAAGGTTAACGATGAAGTTGGAGCTAGTTCAGTAACTTGCGATAAGTATTCCAAAAACCCAATGGAAATAATAGTTAAAAGCCTAATTTTTGTCACTTCAGTAATGCAAATATGTGGGTTGTGAAAAAACTTGGAAAGAGGCGAAATTGAACTAAAAAACCTAACATTGTGTTGTGTGGTCTAAAATCTATATGTTGGTCGATGCCAAAAAGGGAAAGTTAGCAATCAAGTTGAGCGCGTTAGGTCGTATGAGAATTTTCTTAATCAAAGTGCGATCTTTACCGAATGAGTTAAGTATAATCTCCTCCGAATGAGTTAAGTGTGATCAATGTGAAAAGGAAACTAGATCAAGCTTCCTCAAGCGGATAATCGACAAAGAGAGGGAAATAAAGTTTCTCTTTGAAGATCAACCAATCATTCCATTTAACTTATTACCCAGTTATATTGTTACTCAAATTGTATTTTCTGATTATACACTTTCCCGTTTTTACAATTAGAAAATATTGAGCTACACTCACCTATATAAAGAGAGTTCAATGTTGCTGTGAGGGACTTTTGGACCTTTACTCTTTGACCTTTACTTTTACTTCTACTTCTATTTTCGGGATGACACTCTGTATCTTAGTTCTTGGAATTCCAATCTTGAAACTTAACAAAACTTTTGTAACTCTCCAAAAAATAGTAAAAAACAGTGGACGTAGGCTCATCTTTTTTGGGGCTGAACTACTATAAAATTCTTGTCTCTTTACTTACTTTGATTTATCAACCCTTTTTACACACAAGCCACATCTTGCAATTTCCTAAATTTATTGTTCACAAAACCTCGGTCAACAATTGACGTTAGAAGGAGGGCTATTCTAGTAAAAAAGTTTATCAATTCCGCTTCCTTAATAATGGCAAACACCACAAACACTGGAACTAGCTAGAACCAACCCCAGAGCACTACTACTGCACAGGTAGATCCTGCTCAGGATAAGGCTACTGTAGGCACACCAGAAAATATTGTTCAGAGACAGCATCACATGGAGGAGGCACTGGTGAACCTTCAGTAAATCACTAATCAGATTAATGACTCTTTACGACGACTTACTGAGGGACAGATAGTTACTCCATGACAACACGAACATCCCAGAGAACGTCCTGCTCAACTACCTGGGAGAGGAATGCAGATCCTAGAGATAAGGAACTGCGACCTCCAAGGGAGCATCATGGAGATCGTACCTCCAAGGGAAACAGCGAGGTCGCAAACTTACCTCTGGAATCTGATACTGAAAGTTCGAGCACTGATCATGATCATAGACAATCTTCTTAGAGAGCAACCGTCAATTGTGATTGTCTAAATAACGAGCAAAAACATTAATCGAGGAGCATCTTTGAAAGAATTAGTAGGGAGTCGAGACAGAATCCTTTAGACCTGAGACAATACCTAAAACAGCGACATAGTCAGGAGCAATCTTCATCGCATCACAACGATCGAAGTCGATCTCGTCGCCCTATTTCATTGGAATCCCTACAAAAGTCACAGCAAACCCTACCTGATCAACCTGCCTTGTATCGTGATAATGACCAAAAGCCCCCCGACAACCAGTTAGAGATAATGTTCTCCCTCCGAATGTCGATATTCACAATTTGAGGATCGCATGAGATGTACTTGCTGGCTAGGACAATGAGCTCGCTGATGGGTATCGTCAATCGCCATTCAACGAGGAGATTTGAGCTGCTGCCTAACCTGTTGGATTCAAACTTCCCACCATAAACACTTTTTATAGGAAAACTGACCCATAGGATCATATGGATCACTTCAGTGACCTAATAAAAATTCATCGTATCGATGATCTCGCACGTTGCAGATAATTTGCTGTAACTCTCACAGGAGCAGTGAAGAAGTGGTTCTGAGGACTCAAGTCTAGTTCAATCTCGTCCTGGCAATAACTTCAGACTGCATTCTTAAGGCAATTCCAGACTGCGAAGAATTTTATTATTCCACTGGTCAGTCTGTCTGCTATTCGGCAAGGTCTGGAAGAAATTCTTCGATTTTACCTTAATCACTTTATCTTAGAGATGGCAAAGGACAATAACCCACATAAAGGGGGAATTTTAACCCTAATAATGGCTAGGGTGTGACCAGAGACTAAACTCTAGAAAGAGTTACTTGAGCGAGAATGCAGAACCCTTGAAGACTTCTATCGAAGAGTTGTTTGACATCTGAAGGTGGAATCTTCACGCGAGAATCTTCATAAGATGACAAAGGAAGGACAAAAAGATGCTACTAAAGAAGCGACCACAACCAACAACAATAATAACAACTAAGAAGCAGTCCGAACAGAAAAAGCAGGAGATTCTAAGAGCTCCTATGAGGTTCAACAATTATACTGAATTAAACGCATCCATAGATCATATCTATGCGATCACAAACCAATAGGAGCAATAACTCAATCGAAACCGCTAAAAAGTGATAGAGCGAGGCGTGATCCCAACAAGTTCTGCCTGTATCACAATGACATTGGACACGATACCAATAACTACTTTGTCTAAAAATATGAAATCAAAAGACTAATTAAAGAAGGGCGGCTGTGGCAATACCCTAAACAGAACAATGAAAGGCGAGAAGAAAACCGACAACAACCTCCAGAAATTCAACGTGAGGTGCGAACTACTTTTGGAGGACCACACGTTGGTGGAGATTCGAAGAGGGCGCAAGATAGGTATGCACAAAAAGCACGACAGTAACCGTTGACCAATGTCATGCATCTTAAGTAGCGACCACGAAAGCTTCAACGGATACCGGATATGGATATTACCTTCACAGAGCAGGATGTATGGGAGGTCCATTACCTACATAATGATGTATTGGTCATAAAGATCAACTGTGGAAGCACGCAGCTATGGCAAGTGTTGGTCGATAATGGAAGTGTCGTTGACATCCTGCATTATGACGCTTTCAAGAAGATGGGGTTGATTGAAAGCAACCTAAAGCCCACTGTCACTCCACTTTACGGATTTACTGGTAATAGTAGAATGCCTAGGGGAGTGATTGAGTTAATGATCAACGTTGGAACTTATCCTAGGGTTTCAACGGTAATGACCCAATTCTTAGTTGTGGATTGTTCCTCTACATTTAATGTTGTACTAGGAAGACCGACACTGTGGGAACTTCGTGCAATTAGTTCAATCTACCACCTCGCTATGATGTTCCCGACTACACATGGAGTAGGCGAAGTACAAGGCAACAAATATGACGCGCAGACTTGTTATAATAATTCTTTAAAGGTCACAGCAAAAGATGTGGCACCTTGCACAATGATGGTCCAGCTACAAGGTTATACGTCAAGTGAATCATCAGGAGAAACGTCAATCGAAAACCTGGACCCTCGAGAAGTCGATGAAGAGGTCAAGACTGGACATATAGAAAACTTAGAAGATCTGCCGATTGATAGGTCTTCGAAGGTTCTAAAAATTGGAGCAAAGTTTCAAGAACCCGTGCGAGCTTCATTGGTTACTTTTCAAAAATCAAACTTGGATATCTTCACATGGTAACATTCGGATATGGTGGGGATTGATCCGAATATCATGTGTCATTGCCTTAATATAGATACAACAAAGAAGCCTGTATGGCAAGACAAGAAGAGCCATGAATCCAGAATGCTACGTTGCAATGAAAGAGGAGGTAGAAAAGCTGCTCGAAATTGGATTCATCAGGGAATCTTTCTACCTGAACTAGCTTGCAAACCTAATTTTAGTAAAGAAACCCAACGGAAAGTGGAAAACTTGCATCGATTCACCGACCTCAATAAAGCGTGCCCGAAGGACAGTTTTCCCCTTCCAAGAATCGACCAGCTTGTAAATGTGACGTCGGGGCATGAACTCTTAAGCTTTATGGACGCGTATTCTAGATATAATCAAATCCATATATACGAGCTAGATAAAGAGCATACCTCATTCATCACTGATCGAGGATTGTACTGTTACAAGAAGATGCCCTTTGAACTCATCAACGCAGGAGCGACTTATCAGCATCTTATCAATATGATGTTTGCAAAACAAATTGGAAAGACAACGGAAGTATATGTTGATGACATGTTTGTAAAGTCTAAGAAAGCTAAAGATCACGTCAAGCATCTTGATGAAATGTTCTAAATTCTTCAGAAATATCGAATGAAGCTGAACCCCCAGAAGAGTGCCTTCGGAGTAGGATCTGGAAAATTCCTGAGGTTCATGGTCAACCAACGAGAAATCGAGGCTAACCCTTAATAGATACATGTACTAATTGATATGCAATCCCCTCACAAACCCAAAGATGTGCATAGCCTGGCGGGAAGAGTGGCTGCATTGAGTTGATTTGTATCTAGGTCAATCGATAAATGCCAACCATTCTTTATAGTATTAAAGGGTTCGAAGAGGTTCGAGTGGACTGAAGAATGCGAGCAGGCATTTCAAGAATTAAAAACACACTTAGGTTCTCCTCCACTCTTGTCGAAGCCAAACCTGGGGGAAGAGTTATACTTGTATCTCGCAATTTCCAAATATGCGACAAGTGTTGCGTTAATTCGAGAAGAAGAAAAAATACAACGGCCTGTATATTACATAAGTAAAAGGTTGCATGATGCCAAAATGATATATCGAGAGATAGAGAAGTTGGCATTAGCACTCATCATCACATCCAGATGCTCTAGCTAAGCTTGCCTCCATCAAAGATGCCAAATTATTAAAGGTGGTTCCTGTCGAATTTCATGCAAAACCAAGTATCGAGGTAGAGCCCCAAGTACCCATGCCAGTTGACAAAAAACCATCATGGATGGATCCTATAATGAAATATCTACAAAATGCAATCTCCCTGAAAGTAAAGACAATGCAAAGTGACTTCGAATGAAGGCAGCTCGCTATATAATCTACGATGGGAAGCTTTATCGAAGAAGTTTTAGCTCGCCATTATTATTATGTGTTGATGAAGAAAAAACACACTACATTATGAGGGAAATTCACGAAGGAATATGCGGAAATCATTCCGAGGGGCGGACACTTGCGAACAAGGTTCTCAGACAAGGGTATTTTTGGCCAACTATGAAGAAGGATACAATGGAATTTGCTAGGAGGTGTGACAAATGTCAGCGATTTGCAACTGTTCCTAGAATGCCACATATACCTCTAACTCCAATGACTAGTCCATGTCCATTTGCAGTATGGAGAATTGATATTATCGGAATGCTTCCATTGGCGAGAGGTGGGTTGAAGTATGAAGTGGTCGCAGTCGATTATTTCACCAAGTGGACAGAAGCTAAAGTTTTGAGTACCATTTCCGCAAAGAAGATGATAGATTTTGTTTACAAATCTATAATCTGCCATTATGGTATACCACATACTATAATTTCTGATAATGGGAAACAATTTGACTGCGATGAGTTCCGTAACTTCTACAACAACTTAGCATCAAGAAGAGCTTCTCCGCTGTTGTTCATCCACAAGCCAATGGACAATTCGAGGCCATAAATAAGGTACTTAAACAGAACCTAAAGAGAAAGCTGGAAGAGCACAAGGGAGCTTGGCCAGATATGCTTTCTGAAGTATTATGGGCTTATTGTACCACTCAACAAACCACTATGGGAGAGAGTCCATTCTCTTTAGCTTATGGATATGAAGCAATGGTGCCAGTAGAAATTAGTGCAAGCTCTCTACGACCATCTACTTATGAGCAAGATCAGAATAATGCACTAATGAGGATTAAGCTCGATCTTTTAGAAGAAAGGCGCGAGCAGTCTCAGCTTCAGATCACATCATATCAACAACGCACTGCTTGATATTATAACTCTAAAGTCAGAAGCAGGGGATTTGAAGTTAGTGATCTTGTTCTTTGACAAGTTCTACCTAATAATAAAGAGCACAGTGCTGGTGTATTTGACCTTCTTGAGAAGGATCATATGTTATTAATACCATCATTCGACCTAGGACGTATAAGTTAGCTCGCACTGGTGGACAAAAGATCAAGTATACTTGGAATGCAGAACAACTTTGTCGCCATTATCAGTAAATCTTCATGTATATCTTCGTGTATTTTCAACGTTCAAGGGGGCATCTTGTATTCATCATTTGTCATTCGTCGTCATTCATCAATAAAGATGTCTTCTTGTTATTCGTCATTCATCTATAAAGATGTCTTCTCTTCGATTATTCAATTATATTTGGTTTATCTTTTATAAGTTTTATGGCAGTCTTTGAACACCATAAAACTCACCTACTCGCTTCCTAAAGGACTATGCAAACATTTACTTAGGGGGGTTGGAATTTTAGATCGATGCATTTCTAAAATTTCTTAAAATCTTAGGATTTTCTCCCTACTTCATGCCATAGCATGTCGTATTACACAATTTCTCTCCTCGAGCAACAAAGTAACTAAGCAAAACGTTCATTATTCGATGTGATATATTGCTATATTACATTTTGCCATGGAACTTTTGAAAAACAATTTTGAGTTTGCATTACTCATACTTGTTGTTTTCTTAAGTGACGTAATCTATCCTAACAATTAAAACCCATTTTAAGTTAGTTGGATTCAAATCGCAAAATCATACCGATCAGTCACCTCGTGATTGACTACTTGGTTAAATTATGTATCTGTACATTACAATGCAGTGTTTTGATTGTTTTGCAGGAATAAACATTTGACAAGAAAAATTTTGTTGATAAAAACTCGCACATGTATGCAAGCAAAGTATTACAAAGCAAAATAGACTAGCTTGCATTGTTCTGAAACTTTGTAAAATAATCAAAAAATAATTTATGCAGATGTGCTCGCACCACCCTTTTTAGTTGCAGCTTCAGTTTCCTTCCAGCTGTGGACAAGCTCGACCACATCTTCACCAAGGATCGAAAAGTTGAAATCTAGATACTCGCAGAAGATATTGTATATTATGGTTGACGAGGCAATGTCACTGGCCTTTTCTTCGAGATTCTTTCCTTTAGTGGACCTGAACTCTTCTACAGCCTTGTGAGCCGCCTCTGTTGTCACCACCTTCAGAAAATCCAGATGCTCGAAGATGGTTTTCTTAAGTTCTTTAATTTTTTCCTCGAGCTTCTCCTTTTCAAGCTTTTCCTTGGCCAGATCCTCGTATAGCTGCTGATTCTTTAACTCGAAAAATTTTCTCTCTTCTTCACAAATCTTCTCCGAGTCCTCGAATGCTTGGGTTATTTCTTCAACTTTTTCAGCCTTCTCCATGCATTCAAGGACCGGGTCATACATTAAAATAGTAGCTGCAGTGGTCTAGAAGTATAACACACATCAATACAAGAAAAGTCCGTCAAAGAGTGAAGTTAGAAGATGCTTACATTTGCCAACATCCTTATTGCAGAACTAAAAGCGACCTTAGCTGGACGTCACTTCATTCTTTCCCAACCATCCTTTGTAATGAAACGGTCGATGAAAGCTGCACTCAGACCAGCTTTTTCTGGTAGTTAGCGAAGGAGTGCGGAAAGCTCTGCGTCCTTATTAGCCTGGCTCGGTCCCTCTGAAGAGGTGGCTGTTTCATTGGATGGCTCAGGCTGGCTTGCAATTTTTTAAGGCTGAGGAGGAGGCAAGCTTGATGGGATATGCTCAAAGGCGACTTTTCGCTTCTTTGAAGTGTCGACCTTCTCTGTCCCTTTCGTCGAGAAAGGGGGCGTGTTATCTGGTGTCTTGGACTTTGCCACTGACCCCAGTGTTGAAGGTAGTGCTCACAGTCCACTACTAATTGTCATCTATGTACAAATATGATTAGTTATCATGCGAGGTATATAATGTGACAAAGAGGAAGAATAATAAAAATTACCTTCTTGCTGCTGAGAAATTGGTGGTGATGGAGCTTCTGAAGATGATGGTTCTGAGACGGTAGGAGTGGCAGATGCTTTTCATTTCCTAGGTTTAGAAGATAAGGCACTTGTTTCCTTCTGTTTCCTCTGCTTCATCTTTGAGCTCGAGGGTTTAGTCAAACGGTTGGCAGAATCTGGAAGAGCGGCTCTCTTTGGAAATAGTCTGCACGCAACTAGCTTTTTGATCGTCCCGGGCCTCTTCCAATCAAATTCTTTGATCGGAAGGTTGTTTATTTTATATACCCTTGTGGGCTACTCTTTAGAGAGTTCTAGACATTTCCTATTATCTGCGATGACATACGAATGTGATCATATTGATATATTTATATAGAGAAAGCTATAAGCTAAAAAGTTTACCTACCAGGGTTTTGAAAGAAGCCATTATCTGCATAGTCAAAGTGAAAAAATGGATTTTTCCATTTTCCCATGTTGTTGCGGACCTGGTGGATAGTTTTTATTGCTTGGTTTGACCACTTGCTTGAATAGAAGAAGCCAAAATCTGATGGGTTTGATTTCACTTTGTAGAACTAAGCGAACTCTTTGTAGCTGCATACGATCTTTGTAAGCTTGCTTGTTATATAGCTCGTCTTTATACTGGTACATGACCAATCTCTCTCTATATAGTGATAACCCGTTGCAAATACAGGGGTATCCCTAATATGCCGAGGCCGTTGGTCTTGAGGGAGGTCGCCTATGCGCGAACTACTTTGCCTGGCCCCGATTATTTCTACTTCAGATTCTGGCTTAAGATAATCTTCGAGGTTTATAGAGCTAATGCTTGTATTTGATGATTCTTCTAAGAATGCATTCCCCACCCTAAATTCCTCACTACTAGACATCTGAAAGAAGAAATATAGGATGGGTTTAGCCCTATGTAAGCATCAGGTATCTTTGCTATATGCGAGTAATTTGGGGCCACGAATCCTAGGATTGCATCGACGATAAGTTGCTCATCGAATTTTTTCGAATTAATCTACGGATTCATCAAAAATTGTTGGAGCAACTCTTCAGCAATTCATCGCTCAACTGATTTTGGTTTTCAAATATTAGGATTTTAGATCCTAAATTTCTCCTATGGGTTCGTCTATCAATCATCGTAAAGTAATCTGTTCGATAAATTAATGAAGAGATTCTAAAATATTCCCATTTTTTAGTCTATCTGAATATGGGGATGGGTTTATGTTCCGGGCATTTAGGCTCTATGATTTGTCTTTCTACTTCTAGAAGTAAGCTCGGTAAATAAGGGTTTTTCGAAAAATCAAAGAATAATAAGAGAGAGAGAGGATGTATGCTAACCTTTTTTCAAAGGCTGAAGAACCGAGATGTCATCTGAAGGATTATGGTGATGACTTCATCGGAGAAGATGATGAATTTGTACGAGCTACAAAATGAAAAAGGACGCGGGAGGATTTGTCTTATGGACACTTCAGATTTCAGAAGAAGTGAAAGAGGAACAAGAGGCAATAGGGTTCGAGCTTTTGAAGAAAAGGCAGACGGATTTTCGATATATATATCTCAAGCATCATCAAATCACAGTCGTAGATCATGACATTTAATTTTCGGATCTAATGGCCGAAGTTCACGAGGGAGTTAATTTTTTGAAATTAAATAAGCATCTTTTCAAAATTTGAAACGTCTGGATTTAAGACAACAGCTGGCATCATTTCTATCATCATGATTGCTCAAAGACGGAAAAGTCTCCTCGAGTTTTGCTATTCTCCTAAGGAAAGGTGACACGTGGTTGCGTCTGTCAGGAAAAGGTATGCGTGGTTCTGAAAAGACAGGATTTGAGAACTGGCGACTCTTCGAAGATCTCAAGATTATGTCATGATGTCGCATTTTTTAAGCTTGCACTTATCAGAGAAGGAAGCTCTATTTTGTCCTAAAGAACTAATGGAGCTGGGGGGCAATTGTTATACGGTCTAAAATTTATATGTTGGTCGATGCCAAAAAGGAAAAGTTAGCAACTTTAGCAACCAATTTGGACGCATTCGGTCGCATGAGAATTTTCTTGATCAAAGTGCGACCTCCACCGAATGAGTTAAGTGCGACCTCCTCCGAATGAGTTAAGTGCGATCAGTGTGAAAAGGAAAGTAGATCAAGCTTCCTCAAGTGGGTAATCTACCAAGAAAGGGAAACAAAGTTTTTCTTTGAAGATTGACCAATTGTTCCATTTAAGTTATTACCCAGTTATAGTGTTACTCAAATTGTATTTTCTAATTACACACTTACCCGTTTTCACAATTGGGAAATATTGAGCTATCCTCACCTATATAAGGGGAGTTCAATGTTGCTGTGAAGGACTTTTGGACCTTTACTCTTTGACCTTTACTTTTACTTCTACTTCTTTTTTCCGGACGACACTCTGTATCTTAGCTCTTGGAATTCCAACCTTGAGACTTAACAAAACTCTTGTAACTCTCCAGAAAATGGTGAAAAACAGTGGACGTAGGCTCATCTTTTTTGGAGCTGAACTACTATAAAATTCTTGTCTCTTTACTAACTTTGATTTATCAACCATTTTCACACACCAGCCATATCTTACGATTTCTTAAATTTATTGTTGATAAAATCTCCGTCAACACATTGTATTCTTAAATTTTGATAAAGATTGGTCAATCCCAGATTAGTGATTGTTTGGTTCTTACTCTTTCGTGAAAACTTGGGTTATGTGAAAATAGTGGAAAAATTAGATGAGTTCTGGTTTTGAGAAATTATGGACGTTTAATTCTTTTTCTTTTTTTTTGGGGAAAAATCTGGGTTTGTTTTGATGTTAAATTGTAGTAGTATTCCACCTCTGTTTTTCTTTTGATTAATATTGGTGTGTAAAAAACCTGTAGGTAATGTTTATTTTCTTGTTTAGTTCTAGATAGCAATAAAGTATTTGATTAAATACCTATGAGAAAATTATATCTACAATTGATATTAGGCAAAATGTCCATGAAAACAATCTGTAGGTGATGGTTGTAACTAGCTTCTTAAGTGAGCAGGTCTGTTGTTTTGGCTCTTATTATATCTTTGTATATATGATTTTTGGCACCTATTATGATTTTATTTTGGGCTACAAGCACCTATAATGACTTTGTAAATAAGGTGTTTTGGCACCTATTATGACTTATTTAGATGAATTGGTTATGAGAATCAATGAAAGAAAAAAGGACAGCATACACAAATCAATACATTACAGTAAATTCAAAGATCATCTTGTATGAATGTATTTATGAAAGTACAGCCCAAAACAACTGTTGTGCCCATATATGTCAATGGTTATGATAATCTATATCAAAATGAAAAGGTTGGGGATGATAATGTAGTAGTATAACAACATCTAAAGTGCAAGTCATACATATAACCAAGCTACAAAAAAGTATATAGATATATACGTCTTGTTAAGCATCTTGTGTAACTTGGGAGTGGAATTCTTCATTGTCAGCATCATAGAAGATGTGATCATTAGTGTTTGGTATGAAATTTCCATCTTTTGTTATTTCTACTTCTACATTTGCAACATTAGATCTGTAAAACCCCTTAAATTGTATAAGGGTAATATGTTCACCAGTGCCACTGACTAGCGTCGACTCTCCACCGCTGGATGATCAAGCCGCCATGGGATCCAGCCCAATCAGAGCCCATAATTGCTCAAAAAATGAAAAATTTCATAGATCTCAATGTTTGTCGGCAACAATTCCGGCCATTGTTCACCGCGAAACTAGTCACCCTAAACTCCTATCCTTACAGGCAATCTTATAGTAGGTGTCTCGTGTTTCAATTTTTCTCCGTTTGATTTCAATTTTATTGGACAGTTTATGTAAAAATTGTTTTGGAATTGACTTTTCAATCAGACCGTTAGATTTTTAAAATAATACTATTTTTGAAATCTACGTTGAAAATGGTGAAAAGTGAGATACATATTGACTATGTTTTGAAACGAGCACGAAAATCGAAATTGGACGTCCTAGATTAGCCTTGATTTGCGTGTCATGGGGCTCAGCTCTAAATTGGACAAATTATATGTCTAACCTAGCATTTTTTGGTGCTCTAAATTTAGTGGTGAAGTCTATTCCATGATTTGAAGCTCCATTTGAAAATTAATTTTTCAAATCTAACAATCAAAAGGTTCGAAAATGATGTCCGACCCTCCAAATGACACCAAACTTTCTCTGTAGTCCCTATAACGCTATTTGAATACTCGATTGAGGTAGGAATTCAATTACATAATCTTCAAATTGGTTTAATTTTGATTTTCACATATTTTGAATAAATATTTAATTTCATAAAATAATTCATTAAAATGTGATTTATATATGTTTTGACTATATTTGAGATATATACTGCTAGAGAGGCATGATACACTGGTTGGCGTATCATATATACTTTTGTACTGTTTTCTATAGGAAATTAGATTTTTGGGTTTTGATCAAAAATGGCTGTTATAATGTTGAAATTTTTAGAAATCCTAAACGATTTAAGAGCTCAGTTTTTAGGACAAAAAGTGGTTTGATTAAAGAATACTGCATGGTTATTTTGAGATTTTGTGGATATAGTGCATATCCTTATTCTGTTATTCATATTGCATTTGCATATATTCACAAACTTACGCGGCCGTCGGATTTACGGTTCTTCACATAGGGTGCTCGGACTTACAGTGCCTTTTTTGCTTGCTCGGACTTATGAGTGATCCATTAGGACACTTCGTACATCATGATTGCATATATGATTATATGTTGGCTTGAATAGATATGTACTGGTTTTGATTGATATTTTATAATTGTTTGGAATATTTGAATTATTGGACTATGATTTCCACTTGAGTTTTGTGAACTATTTTGAATGGAATACTAACCATGCAGAACCTTCAATGTGAGTATATTTTCTTACATATAAAAACTTATAATCAATTCTCTATTAAGCATTCAAGTTCTCACCCCTTACCTCCTCCCATTTTCAAGTGATGATTTATTTTGTGGTAATTATCTTGGTGGCTTAGCAAGGGTTTTTGGCATACGTGTGTCATTTCCCATATCATCATTGGTCGGTATCTATTCTATGCCATCCTTTCCTTTTAATGTCAAATATATTTAGCCAACTATAGTGTATTTATTAAGTAGATGTATGAGAATAAATTTTGTTATTAAATTGAGTATTTAGAAATACAAATAATTTTATGTAAATTATTTGAACATTAGACTTAAGGATTAATTAGACTCATTTTTTTATAATTCATAAATTTACAAATGTTTCTAAACTATTAATTAGAATTTCCTATAAACTTGAAATGAAATATTTTCTTAAAAAATCTATATTAATGAAGGGTTTCCTCAATTTGAATTTTTCTTACTTTAATGCCTAAAATATAAGATTCTAAGTACTTGATTTTCTAGAATTTTTTGAAAATTTTTTATTTATCACTATTTCAACCTAAAATTACTAAAAATCACACCCTTGGATTTCTGATCATAACTGTTTTGGTATCAGAGCCTCAGGCTTCAGATCCGTTTAGGATCTTGTTTGTGATATTTTGGTGTTTAAAAAGGATTTTGGAAAAGTATTTGACAAATTCCTCATACATCACTTTGAAATTGGCTAAATATATTGTCTTTGTTCCGATTCATTCTAAATCCTTCATTCACCTCTCTAAAATGGAACTTTAATATCCTTGGGATGGTTATATCCTAAAATTCTAGTCCTAGAAGTGTCGGAGATGACACGAGACTAGAGAATTCTATTCTTGTCGAAATTTCTTAATTCAAATAGACATTCACTCTTGTATTCCTATGTCTATTATTGTGATAAACTATATGAAACTCGTGAGTTCTAAGATAGCAATTCAGTGTCTTGTGTCTTGATTAGCATGACTTGACATTATTTGTACTTGTAGGGTTGTGATTTGAATTTCTTAGAAATTGTTTATGTGTGACAAACCGGTTTGAGTATCTAGTAGGTTGTTTTTGTAATTTTCTATCATGCATTAGTTGGACGTGTTAGTGGATATGACATACTAGTTTTCATTTCTTAGGTTGATTTAATATTACGAACTTGGTGAAAAAAAATGTTCTTTTCTAGTCTTACCAAGCTTAATTTTTGTAAGGAAATTCTTGAAGTAGTGCAATCTAATTGGTTAATAAATTGGTACGATATGTTGTGTTTGCTTAAATATTACATTACACTAGTTTTCTCAAATTTATTTACGTGGCTTTTAATATAGAAATTTTTAAAATTTTGAAAATTGGTTAAACTTAGAACCTAATTAATTGGTTTTTGAACTTTGGAAAATTCCAATTTGATAATTTTTGTTTTTAAATGAAGTAGATATTTTCATTTGGTCAATGAATTATCTTTATTTTCATAGGAACCATATACATTTTAAATTTTGAGTTATGGTTAGGTGTATGTGAATATATGATTCATATTTTTCAAAGATTGTAAAAAAAAAATAAAATAAAATAAGAGTACCACTTTGAGTTTGAGGTTTGTGAAATTATCAGCATTATAAAATTTAAGTAATTGCTTTACTTAAAACTAACTGTGGTACTAGTGAGATCTCATTGTACATTTAGTGATACTAATTTAAAAATAAAGTTCCTAAATGTTTTTCCTAATTTTGAATATAGTAAATATGATTGTTAAAAATTACTGAGTTTCAATTTGTTACTTGATTCTGAATCTAAGGACAGCTTTGGAAAATTGATTTGCAAAGTAACTTGGACTTAAATGTAAGATGTTTATGGAAGTTTGTATGAAAACGTTTTGCAAAAAAAAATTATTTTTAAAAGAATTCATCAGTGTGATTTAATGTGGTATACATATAATTTCTTGGAAACTTGTGTATAACTTTCTAAGAATCAAATTTATAATATCTTGACATAAGAATTTTGCTAAGTAAAATTGGTTTTGCTAACGGAACTTTGTATAAATGGAGAAATTTTATATTTTAAAAACTTAGTTTGGAAGTTTTATGAAATCTTGTTGTTTGGATGCGTTTATTCTTTCAAACTTTTCTATTATATATATGACTTATCTTATTGAGGTATGTACATGATTTTGGCGTTTATTAGATTATTAAATTCTTATTGATTAATAGATATTTGTTGATTAGTTAGGTCAAGTTGGGTTAACTTTAACTTGTTGGTCTCAATAGGAAAATTGAGCACTTATATAGTTGATTTGATTTGATATCTTAAGTATTGGGAACTCCTAGTGTCACAAGCTTAGGGTGATATCTTGTTGAAGTTTCTGAATAAAAAAAATTTTACTTTTAAATACCTAAGTCTTGGAGAGACTTAGGTGGTGCATAATTATATGTAGTATTTTCTTTGAAATAAAAATTTAAACTTATGAAACTTAAATTTTCTAATGGGTAAGAGCTATGGATTGATATGCCTTGATTTGATGTTTAGTAAATTCGGTATATGTGTGTTCTATTTTCTTTGAAATTAAAATTTGAACTTTTAAACTTATGGAGTTGTGCATATTAAAAATTGTTTGACTACATGAAAAAATTATTTTCTATAAACATGCTTTAAAAGATTGAGTGAGGTTAAAAAAAAAATTTACACCTGACAGACTCTATTATTTTCTAAAATACTTTATAGGTTCTTCCTATTGTTAAAATATCTTTCGAAACTGTTTTCAATAAAATTGTCAGAGTGTGGTATCTCAAAGTTATAAATCTTAAAGAAATCCTCACTTAATATTTACCTAAAGTTTTTCATTAATAATGAACCATGGAAAATTAATTGCATAATGTGAATTGTCAAATATATATATATATATGCTTTTGGATCTCTTAGAGAAATATGTTTGAAAACTAAGGAAAAAAGTTTTGGATTTTTTTTTAAATTTCTATTATGTTTAAATATGATTTAAAATAAATTATCATATTTTAAAGTGCTTGATAATTTGATTAGTAAACTATATATCAAGTAGAAAAACTTCTTCTTGTCATAGTTACTTAGCTTAATAAGTGGAATTTGTGTATTAAATACGAAGTTGATTGATTGATGATGACAATAATCAATCATATCGATGTATTTCCTCTTGGCATTAATAAGTGAATACTACCTGTGGTACTTTGCTTATACTGACTTTTGGTAATTATTGGAGACTTAGGTTATAATCTGTTGTGGACTAGAGTCATCATTGAATTCGTTGGTATTGAATTTAGTTTGTAACTCATTACTTGATTTGAGATGGAACCAAACATCATTATAATGATATAATTGATGGCATAGGGGTTAGTTTACTTATGAGTTTATATTGAGAGTTGATGGAATCTTGTTATTATACTTTCAAAGGGAATACTTAAAGTTCAAGTTTGGTTTACCTATAGTCAAGATAAGATCTCGTTGTAAACTAGTATCTTATTTCTATATGCCCCTAATTTTGTGTCGTATGTTTTCAAAAATATATTGTTTATGATTTTTTTTTAAAAATGAAATGAGGTTAGATGGGAGATAGGTGTCGCTGCAGAGACAACCTATTCTATTGGAACCTTATTTCTGGGGCATTGTAATATTGTTAATAATTTTATTTGCATATTAGGTATTGAGTCATTTTTGTATGGTTTCCTCTTGTACCAAAGACTTCGAGAATCTTTGGAGGTGATTGATAATTTGGAATTGTTATTATAATCCTAGATTGGGCACAGAAACTTGGAAGTCTCTGGGTTTAATTGTGGTATGAGTTAATACCCTGTAATATTAACTTAGATAAAAGACTTAGGAAATCTTTGGACTATATTTCTTAGGCAGATAATTGTATTTTGTATGCTTGGCCCATTGTCGTCTTATTGGCATTTGTTGTGCTAAGTACTTTTGTGTTGGAAATTTCCAATCATATTAATTCTAGTCTTATCCTTGAATAGAATGATTTGTGTGCATGGTTGTTACTCACTCGATATGAAAAACGGTAAGTGACTTATGTCATTGTACTATTGTTAATGTTTTGACCTCTAAACTCGTCTATCTTATGTAGATAGAAATCATTAATGTTTCTTGACTCAGTGATTGTTTAAGACCAAGTTTAGCTATGGACAATTGGAATGGTCTCAATGTATTATTGATCTGGTGTGATCTAGGGACAATATTTTACATACCTAACATTTGGTCTGCTATAATTTATTGGTGCCTAATAATTACTATTATGATCATAGAAGTCTTATGTTTCCAACTTCTAGTCTTGATTAATGTTATTATTTCTATGACTAATTACTAATTTGGGGTCATCATTTCTAAATCTCTTATGTCGAGGTTTTATACCTACTGGTGAGTCATATTGCGATTTTATATCTAGATGTATACATCCTTATCATATACCTTTGTGTGAAATTGGTATATTGGTGGAGTCCTAACACCAAGTGAAGTGTATGTTTCATACTTGTTGATTTAACTAGTGATTGATTTGCTACTCCTATGTCCTATAACAAGTGATTCACTCTCTTTTGCCTATTATCCTTTGTTGCTTTACTTGTATTTCTGTCATGTTTGAATTTTAGGATGAAATTCTTTTGAGGAGAGAAGGATGTAAAATCCCTTAAATTATATAAGGGTAATATGGTCTTTTGACCAAATTATTCAAAAAAAAGTTGATGAATTTGGACAAAATTTTGGCCTAGATTCATTTGTGTATAAGTGTGAAGAAATTTTGAAAATTGGGGCTAAAATGTAATTATTTAAGTATGATTTTGAAAAGAATTTGAAAATGGGGTCCAAGTGAAAAGAAGCATAATAGTATCCAATTGAATAGAAATTGACACAGGGCACGATATTTTCAAAGTTTGCCTTTAAATCCCTCTATTTGCCTCATCTTTTTTGAATTAGTCACCAAAAGCTCTACCAAAATCCGAAATCTAGCAAAGCTCTATTGAGCCACCCTCTACCTCTGTTCACCTACGCCACCAACCGGCGTCGACTCTCCACAGCTAGATGATCAAGCTGCCATAAGAACTAGCCTCATCGGAGCCTATAATCACCGAAAAATGTAAAAAAACATCGTAGATATCAATGTTCATTGGTGACGATTCTTGCTGCCATTCGCTTGAAAGTGGTCACCATAAACTCCTCTCCTCACGGGAAATCTTATGCTAGGTGGCTCGCGTCTCAGTTTTGCTACGTTTGATTTGAATTTCGTTGGACAGTCTTTTACATAAATAGTTTTGGAATTCAGATTTTGAAAATAATACTAGTTTTGGAATCTATATTGAAAATGGTGAAAAATGAGATGTATATTGACTATGTTTTGAAATGGGCACAAAAAACAAAATCGGACGACTCAAATTTGCCTCGATTTGCATGTCATAGGGCCCGACTCCAAATTGGACAAATTATATGTCTAACCTAGCATTTATGGGTGCTTTGAATTCAATGATGAAGTCCTTTTCACGATTTTAAGCTCTTTTTGAAGATTGAGTTTTCAAACCTATTGGTCAAAATGTTCAAAAATGATGCCCAACCCTTCAAATGACACCAAACTTTCTCCATAGCCTCGTAATGCTATTTGGACACTTAACTAAGGCAGGGATTCAATTAGTTGATCTTTAAATTGGCGTAATTTTTATTTTCATATATTTTGAATAAATATAGAATTCCGTAAAATAATTCATAAAAATGTGATTTATATCTGTTTTGACTTAATTTGAGATATAAGCTGCTTGGAAGGCACGCCATACTAGTTGACGTGTCATATATACTATTTTAAACTGTTTTCTGTAGGAAATTTGATTTTTTGGTTTCGATCAAAAATGGTTGTTATAATGCTGAAAATTTTAAAAAATCCCAAAAGATTTAAGAACACATTTTTTAAGACAAAAAAGTGGTTTGATTATAGAATACTGTATGGTTATTTTAAGATTTTGTAGAAATGGTGCCTATCTTTATTCTATCATTCATATAGCATTTGCATGCATTTAAACACATACATGACTGTCAAACTTACGGTACCCCATATAGGGTACTCAGACTTATGAGTGATCCACTAGGATACTTCAGATATTATGATTGTATACATGATTATATGTTGGCTTGAATAGATATGTACTAACTTTGATGGATGTTTTACAATGATTCAGAATGTTTGAACTATTGGATTATGATTTCCACTTGAGTTTTGTGAACTATTTTGAATGGAATACTAACTATGCCGAACCTTTAATGTGAGTATATTTTCTAACATATAAATACTTGTAATCGATTCTCTACTGAGCATTCACATGCTCACCCCCTGCCTCCTCCTACTTTCAGGTGACAATTTGTTTTGGGGTATTCATCTTGGTGGCTTGGCCTCGTATTTTGGCATATGTGTGTCATTTTCCATATCTTTATTGGTCAGTTTTTATTCTATACCATCCTTTCTTTTTTATGTTATATTTAGCTAATTGTAGTGTATTTATTAAGCAGATGTATGAGGATAAATTTTTCTATTAAATTGAGTATTTAGAAATATAAATGATTTTATGTAAATTATTTAAACATTAGACTTATGGTGCTAGATGAGTTGAGATGATCCTACAAGCTCCTAGAATGACTTAGAAAAGCCAAGATGGTGAGTGAACCTCATGGAAGGATCTAGGCCATGCATGTCCTAGATTTTTCCATGTAAATATCTTTGTATATATTACTATTTTATTTGGGAAGATTCTAGACCCTTTGTAAGATCATACTACTTAGCACGATCATAACCTTTGGTTGATTTAGGCTTTGCCTATATAAAGGACCTTTCAGGTTTATTTGTACACAAGTCTCATTTATGAGAGTTGTAAGTATTCTAAGAGTAATACAAAGCTTTCATTCACTCAAGCTCTCTTATCCTTTGCCACTTTATCTCAAAACTTACTCTAAGTCCCTTTTTTGGGTATTAATAGACTGACTTAGTGTGACGGACAATGCTAAGTGTCGCACGAGTCTAGTTTAAGGCTAGGGATGTGATAGTGTGATATGAAGATTATGGCTACAACTCCCAACCACGTTGAAGTTAGTACCTCTGAACGTGGGCATGATGAAGGGAAGCAGAGTGCTACTCGCAGCAAGTCGAGGGACATGGTGACTAGCTTAGAGGCTAGAGTATCCCGACTAGAGTCCAACTTGGGCACATTGGGTGAGTGAGTAGATGACCTAGATGGCCGTTGCGACGGTTCAGAGACTGAGGATGCAGAGATCCACAGTGGCATCAAAGATGCACTTAGTGGGTTAGAGGCCAACTTAAGGCACGAGATCGAGTCCCTTGATTTGGAGATTGATAATGTATAAGATCTCTTCCAAAGAGAACTCACTAATGTTTTACTTATAGATCAGATAGGTGCTGATCTTGCTTTATTCAAGTGAGTGGTGACCACCACAATAACCATTGAGATAAGGAAGGTCATGGTGCCCAAACCAAAGATCTTCAATGGTACTTGGAATGCTAAGGAAGTTGAGAAATTCTTATGGGGACTCGAGCAATACTTTAGGGCCATTGGTGTGATGGATGATGCCAGTAAAATTCAGAATTCTACCTTATATCTAATTCCCTTATTTGATGTTAATGAATTCATTTTATTGGGCTCACATTGCTATATGATTTTAGTATTTCCAGTTGAATTCATGAATGAAGTCATTCCTTGACATTTTTCTGACGTTTCTTCTCATTTTGATTATTTTCCACCAATATCGTACATTTTTCTTCAGGACATAAGACACATATAACACATTTTCATGGTCATTAAGGTATATGAAATCTAGGATGGTTTGGATTGACAATATACATTCTTTGGCCACCAAAGGATTCGTCGATCCTTCAAACTTTGTAAGACGCATCTTTCTAAAGTGCTCATAAAGTGGTTCTTGGTGCTCCACATGTCGATCAAATATTACAAGTTCCGGTTGTAGTACTCGTTCTTCCTCTTGAGACAGAGATTCTTCATTGTCCACTTGAGGTTCAACATTCTCTTGGCGTTATTGCCTTAGTTGCTCACGAAAGTTCCTCATCTCCTCTTCTTGAGCTTGGAGTCATTGTTGCAAGTTAGCTACAAAATTACTTAAGTCTGGTGTTCCAGATGCATTTATTGGACTAACTTGTGGTCTTCCCCTCCCTCTTGCCATTTTTTTATTTTTAGTTGACTCCTATTAGTTCAGAGTATTATTAGTTATCTAAACTTTAATTATGAAGAAAAAGGATAAATTAAGTAATATGATATACATTGTTTCATAATTATATTACTTCATTAATTAAAATACAAGATAAGAACATAAAAACATTCTAGTCTACTCTACGCTTAATCTCTCGTATTAATGTTTGAAGGTTCACTAGGGTTTTCCTGTGGATCCTCTTCAGAGTCTTCCTCATTGTCATTGGTGCATCCTTGTTCGGTGGGCATGGTTCTCTCCATATCTATTCGTGATCACACCCTTCTTTGCTCTTCTTCTAGGTCTCCTTGTTGGAAAGTTGTTCTTGTGGTATTCCCTCAACATGTTCTTCAGCCATACTCTGTTCCATTTCCCTTTGATATTCCTCTTCCATATGAATTACCTCTAAACTAATGCGTTCAAGATTCATATCAATAACTAGCTTCTGCATGCGTCTTTGGATATGACTTAGGATTCCATTCCAATAGGTCATAAGCAGGATACTATTAGGCCATCTCGAAGGGAATATGCGAACTACTTCCTCAGAAAAACAGATGTTATATTCTTCCATAGATTCACCTGGCCAGGACGGAGACACGGAGAGATGCAACGAGGAGTGTGCACTATAGTCATCTTTGATGATTTCAAGAGAGAGCTTAAGAGGCAATTCTTCCCTAAGAATGCCGAAGAGGATGCGAGAGGCCATCTTTGCCACCTCAAACAATCTAGTAGTGTTAGAGACTACGTAAAAGAGTTTACCACACTCTTACTTGAAGTCCCTGACACTTCAAATAAAGATGTCCTATTCCTGTTCATGGATGGTCTTCAAAATTAGGCCAAGTTAGAACTCAAGCGCCGTGGTGTCCAGGACTTAGCTGATGCTATTGCTGTAGTTGAGAGCCTTGTTGATTACTCTACTAACAAGGACCCTTCTAAGGCCAAAGACAAGAAAGGTAGTGGAGTAAATAGTGGCGGAGAACAAATAAAAGGAGGAAAATGGAACAAAGATAGTATCTCTTATAAGCACAAGGATAAAGGAAAAGAGAAGGAAGATTGTGACTTTACTAAGACAAGAGTCAAGTGCTTCCTTTGTGATGGGCCATATTAGGCACAAGAGTGTCCCAAGAAGAAAGCTCTCAATGGTTTAATTGCCTCTGAACCAAGCCAAGAAGAAGGTGATAGAGAATATGGTGGTGCACGTGTTGGATCCTTGCAACTCCTTAATGCCTTATAATTGGCCCTTAAGTCACAAGCTAAGGGCCTACTCTTTATAGATGCAACAATCAATAGCAAGGCCACTAAAGCCTTAGTTGACATGGGTGCATCCCACAACTTCATCTCTGTTTAGAAAGCTAGGCGGTTGGGCTTGTCAGTGTCCAATGGAGGAGGCTCCCTCAATTCAGTAAATTTAGCAGCACGCCCCATCCATAGGGTTGGTCATGATGTCAAGGCTAGCCTAGGTACATGGGTTGGCCAACTTGACATATCAATGGTGCCCATGGATGACTTTGTGGTAGTGCTTAGTTTGAAGTTCCTTGATACAGTGTGGGCATTCCCTATTCCTTTTGCCAATTCTATGTGCATTATGGATTGTGAAAAGGCTTGTGTAGTACCAATGGAGCAGTCCACGAAAGTAGGAAACAAAGTACTTTTTGCATTTCAATTCAAGAATGGCTTGAGAAGGGAGGAAGATAGTTACTTGGTCATCCTAAAGGGGCACGATGATGAAGAGTTGGAACTTCAAGGTGACTTGTCCATTGAGGTGCAAGCTATCTTGGATGAATTCCAAAATGTGATGCTTGATGCCTTGCCCAAGAAACTTCTACCTAGGATAGAGGTGGATCATAAAATCGAGCTTGAGCCAGGCATGAGGCCACCCGTGATGAGTTCCTATCGAATGGCCCCTCTGGAGCAAGGCACGAGGTAGGTCATCAAGTTCTACTCAGCAAGAACAACGCTATTTACTAACCTTCTTAAGAAGAACAAGTCTTGAGAGTGGACACTTAAGCATCAAGTTTTATTCAAAAACTTGAAGAAAGTGGTAAGCGAAAAGCCAGTTCTCAGTTTGCCAGATCACTCTAAGGAGTACGAGCTTCACATGGATGCCTCTGATTTTGCTATTGGTGAAGTATTAATGCAAAAAGGGTGTCTAATTGCTTATAAAAACCACAAGCTCAATGACACCGAGAAACGCTACACGGTGCATGAAAAAGAAATGACTACCATCATCGATTGCCTAAGAATATGGAGGCACTCACTTTATGATTATGACCGACAACGTAGTCATAAGCTACTTTCAAACTCAGAAAAAGTTGAGTCCCAAGCAAGCTCGATGGCAAGACTTCTTGGCAGAATTTGACTATAATCTTGAATACAAGCCTGGAAAACCAATGTAGTGGTGGATGCTCTAAGTTTAAAGGTAGAGTTGGCTGTCTTAAGCAGGCCCGATAGCACCCTGATGGAAAAAATCAAAGAAGGGCTAGAACACGACGTTCTTATAAAGAGCCTACTACCCCTATTGAAGGAAGGAAAGATGAGATATTTTTGGCTAAGAAATAGACTTCTCTATGCCAAAGACAATCTACTCTATGTGCCTAAGTGGAGGAACTTAAGGAAAGAGCTTATTAAAGAGTGTCACGATTCTTTGTGGCCTGGTCACCCAAGTCAGAAGCGTACTCTTACTCTTATCAAAGCTATCTACTATTGGCCTCAGCTGAGGGATGATGTTCAATCCTATGTGCGAACTTGTCTTGTATGCCAATAAGACAAGGCAAAACAACAATCACCAGGCAGATTGTTAGAATCTCTCCCCATTCCTAAAAAACCGTAGAAATGTGTCTCCATGGATTTTATCACTAGCCTGCCTAAGTCGGAAGGCTTTGGAAGCATTATAGTGGTAGTTGATCGCTTTAACAAGTATGTCACCTTCATACCTGATTCACCCGATTGTCCTGCCGATGAGACCGCACGGCTCTTTATGAAGCATACCGTGAAGCTCTGGGGAGTCCTGTCAAACATTGTAAGTGATTGTGACCCCCGATTCACTGGAAGATTTTGGATAGAATTGTTTAAGTTGATAGGCTCAGACTTAAACTTTTCTACTAGCTTTCACCCCTAAAGCAATGGCCAGACAAAGAAGATGAACGCCTTGCTAGAGTTATACTTGAGGTACTTTATGAGTGCCAATCAAAAGAGTCAAGCAAAATTACTTGATATAGTCTAATTTTCCTTTAACCTCTAAAGTAATGAGTCCATAGGTTAAAGCACCTTTGAGATAGTTATGGGTCAACAACCTATTATTCAACATGCCTTAGTGATAAGTTACGGCGAGAAGAATCTAACGACATTCAAGTTTGCTAAAGCATGGCATGAACAAGTAGAGATGGCTAGGGTCTACTTGAAAAAAACTTCTAAAAGAATAAAAAAGTGAGCTAACAATAAAAAGAGGCACGCTGAGTACGAAGAAGGGGATTTAGTTCTTGTTAAGCTGCTACTCCAAAAATTCAAAACCTTGAGAAAGGTGCATAAAAGGTTGGTGCGTAAGTACAAAGGTCCATTTCCAATCCTCAAGCGTGTAGGTAAGGTCTTCTACAAGCTTTAACTCTCTGCTAAGTTAAAGACTTTCCCTATCTTTCATTTTAGCATACTAAAACCCTACTATAGAGATGAGGAAGACCCTTCAAAAGGCGAGTCTAAAAAGACTCCCACTGTGGTAGTAACCTCTTTTGATAAAGAGGTGGAGTGTATTCTAGCAGATCGTTTAATCCACCGATGTGGTGTTCTTAATTATCAAGAATACCTAGTGAAATAAAAGAATTTGCCCAATACCGAGGCTAGCTCGTAGTATGAGGATACCTTCAGGTAATTCAAAGGCCATATCAAGCGGTTCAAGGCTGATAATGCGACGGAGATATCACAATCTTGAGTGAGGGAGGGTATTATGCCTCACTCATTTGGCTCCTTAAAATCAAAATATTGCTGCCCCGTAGTCCTAAGATCCTTTATATATACTACTCACCCAAGAAGAAGGGAGAAGGTCCCAAAATATAGTGAACACTTCTAGAATGATCAAGAGAGGTCTTGGCCATGCTAGAAGACTCTAATTAGCGCTACTAAGTCCTAAAAGGCTCTAGACAAGGTCATATAGTGCTAGATAAGTTGAGATGATCCTACAAGCTCCTAGAATGACTTAGAAGAGTCAAGATGGTGGGTGAATTTTATGAAAGGATCTAGGCCATGCATGTCTTAGATTTTTCCGTATAAATATCTTTGTAAATATTACTATTTTATTTGGGAAGATTCTAGACCCTTTATAATATCATGCCATGTGGCACGTTCATAACTCTTAGTTAATTTAGGCTTTACCTATATAAAGAACCTCTTGGATTCATTTGTATACAAGTCCTATTTGTGAGAGTCGTAAGTATTCTAAGAGTAATACAAAACTTTCATTCATTCAAACTCTCTTATCCTTTACTACTTTGTCTCAAATCTTACTCTAAGTCTATTTCTTAACTGTTGGTAGGCTGAATTAGTGTGACGGATTGTGCTAAGTACTGCACAATTGTCTAATTTAAGATTAGGATCGTGACAATAAGCTTGGAGATTCAAGGTGGCTCATCTTCTCTATGGAGGCACCAAGAGAGTTTAAAATGACTAGTTAATTTTGAAATGCTCAAACCTCTATGGAACTGATATGGATGGAAAATCTAGAAACTCATTTTCAACATGTGAGCTGCATAAAGTTAAACGTTAAAGGTTGGTCATCTTCTAAATGGAGTTACAACGAGACCTTCCCATTTCTATAGCTAACTTTCAGATGCATAACCACCTTAATTGGCTCATTGTCTCTAACTCTTTCACCAAAGAAAAACCATGATGATGATATGCTTCCACATTTGTGAGTGTCTGTAGCTCCACGAAATGCCCAATGCCTTCATGTGTCCTCAATCCACGGAATGCTCCATAACCATATCCAGTTGCGTGGTCATGATGAAAAACCAAAAGGTGTCGCAAATTTCGAAGCTTGTTAATCTCGATTGGTAGATTATGAATATGAGTATTTACAAGATGTAGATTATGCAGCTTACCTATGGACTTTGGAAGCATCTTCACTTTCGTGTTCCTTAAGTTTAAGGATTTCAAGAAGCACAGCTTTCCCACTTCTCTGGGAATATAATCTAATGGAGCAATCGAAAAATCCAACAACTTCAAAAGCTTAAATTTTTCAATAGTAAATCCCAGAATAGATCTACAAATCAAGTCATCAATATTAATAACAAAAACAGAACGAGCACTATAGTCTTCAACCATGACAGATTATGCACTGCTATTTATGGATAAGCGATGACTTCTTCCTCTAAACGTTGATTTTTCACCATCCAAAACTTGACAAAAACCCAATTCATCAGCTTTTGATTTAATGATATCTCGCATCAAATCATGAACTCAACATAGTTTATCTGACCCACAATACAGATTCTATACCTGAACCAATCTTTGGATGAGTTCATTTAAGTATTCTTCAGGAACTTGTTCCATTTTCTTTCCTCTTCTTTCTTTCACAAAACCCTTAGAAGTCCAATATCTGTATAACCTTACATCTGCAATGGTATAGCTTTCGGGAAAAAGGCCAAAGTACAGAAAACAAGATTTAAGGTGGTAAGGCAGGTAATGATAGCTGTGAGGAGAAATTTGAAAGGTGACGATAAGTTTCTAACTCGGAACAAAGTGAGTCATGTACTTTTGCCATTCAAACAGTAAACCAGCCACCGCTGCAATTTGTAGCGGCAAGCGTTGGCATTTTCTGATAATTTCTAGAGATAACTGTTTTTGCTCCTCAGGACAATGTCCCTCACTCTCAAATCGAAATTCCTTTCTTGTAAATAATTCCCAATCACTTTCTTGAGACCAAGATTGTAGCTTCTTTACAAGATCAAATGAGGTATCCTTATAAGAAGCAACTGCATCATTATGCATTGTGGTAACGATCCTACTACCTCTGTCATTATTAGGCAAAGCATGCCTCATGATGCCCCAAAGATCTATGCCCCGAACATCATCAAAGACAATCATGCACCTCTTTGTCTGTAAATATTGCCTCAGTTGACTAATCACCTCTTTCATCATGTCGATTTCTCCCAAATCGCATTCTACTGTTAGACAGAAGTGCTTTTTCATGGCCATCAGTAGCTTACATGGGTTGTATGCTTGAGATACAGTAATCCAAGTGCGACAATCAAAGTGCCCTTTTACTGCTTCATTGTCATATACCTGCTTAGCAAGAGTAGTCTTACCAACTCCACCTTCATCTACCAATGAAATCACTGTGCGAGTGAATTCTCCTTCAACTAATCTTGTTATCAATTCATCTCGAGTGGAGTGGACATCTAAAAATTCAAAATCAGCAATGAACAGAGAAGCCAACTGAGGACCATAGTAATTAGAATTTGTGACTCTGCCACTTGATGGTCCTTGTTCCAAGGAGTTGAAGCCATATCTTTTCCCTCTATCCTTGATTTCACGTAAAGATGCTTTGATATTCCTATCTCATAAGCTATATCACTACCAGGTTTAAAGATTTAATGAAGTAACCCGTTTTTCGGATCAGGCCAATGATTCCACACCGGTGATAGCCTTGTACCACATGAAGAAGGTATTCATCCATGACATCTTCTATATCATATGCTTCTTCCCTTGTTTCACTCAAGTCTTCACACAATCATTCACATCTCCTCTCTCCAATCTTTACTCTGCATCTTTGAGAAAATACTGGATGCTCTCCAGTTCATGTTTTAGACTCTTAACTTCTCCATGGACCTTCCTGAACAAATTTGCTCTTTTGACAAGCAGCTGAACCAACATACCGACGACAGGGGTCACCACAGTTATAGTCTCCGCCATTTTCCCTGTAATCAATTTATCAGCCAAATAGGATAAATATAACTGGTTTTTCAGAAGTGGTTTTTCAGAAGTTGAGATTTGAACCGCTAAAAATTGAAGACCATCATCGCCAAACCTTCCTAAATAATTGCCTATCGTTTTCTTTATTGGCTCCTCTCTTGACTTCCTGTGTCACTAGACTTCGATGCCTTCTAGTTATTCATCTTGACCATCATGTTCAAAATAGATAGCATTACGAAGGAAAACCAAGTACTTTCCAGGGGACAATGGCACATTAAGTACATGGTGGTGATAGGACCACCTTCAAGACTTGAGTAATGCGAGTACTTAAAACGCCAGTGACTTCTACTTTCCTGAGAGGTATGAAAAAGACATATTAATGCAAAACTTTCTAGTAGTCAAATGGACCAACAAATTTGTTTACTTCGTTAACATTACACATATAACTAATCTACGTTGAAGATGATTAAACGAGTCAATGACTTGGCGCACCAGCTACCACATTTCGTAGAGTAATTTCTACATAACTGCCGTGTAACATTGAATATTTCTTATTAAGAAGATGAATGCATTATGAATTTTTGTATTTTGGGGTATAAAGAAATGAAACTGGTTCTGAAAGTTAGCCTGTGTTAGGTAACAAGTATTGACATTTAGGTAACAAGTATTGACATTTCTTTTTAATCTCATTGGCTACTGATTATTTAAGTTGTTCTGTGTTAGGTACCAAGTAGTCATTTTTTTCAATCTCATTAGCTGCTGATTGGTTATTCGTACAAGGGAGATAGACTACAAAAACTAATGTTCTTCAGGCAAAACATTTTAAATTTGATGTTTCCAATTATAACAGTGTTGAGGATTTGCAGAGTCTTTGATTTGGCAGGTCAGTTCCATTTCTGCCAAATGAAATACAAACAGACCGCTCTGTAGATATAGATACATGTTTTAAACTATTTCAACTGAAAGAATGGAAAAACAATTTTATCTGCTTCCTTGTCTTATGAAGGAAAGCCATAGTATTGTTCCTCCAGCATAATTTCTCATTTAATGAAAAAAATAATCAAAATATTGTTTGTGCAGAAGCTGGCAAGATGTTGAAAATGGTACAAACCAACTATATAAATGAACTTAATAGCAGGTAGTCTGAATCCAATTTGGATACAGACTTACAAAATGACTGGTTTACAAAAGATCCAACATAATTTTGAAAAAGGGAGTTTATGGAGGTCTATGCCCACCATGGATCATCACCAGTTCTGAAATCAGTCTCAACCCAAGGGACAAACAATACTTTTCCATCATCAACATCGGCATGTGCCAGCGCCAAAGACTGTTCCAAATAAATATATAAAACTTCTTAATCAGAGGGTAACTCTACTTGTCATTACTTAACTGCATGAGAACAGAATTAGGCAGAAAATAAGGGTAAAAGGCACCTGATGGAAATAACAAAAGTTGTGGTTTAGTTTGCTTACCAGAGGAGCAGGTCCTCTTACGACCCTGCCTTGGTTGTTATATTGGGAGCCATGGCAAGGACAGATGAACTTGTTTTCAGCTGCATTCCATGGCACCACACACCCGAGATGTGTGCACACCGCGTTAATTCCATAAGTGGCTAGAGTTCTATCTTGCTCCACAACAAGGTATGTGGGGTCTCCCTGAATTTTGATCAAAAGTCCAAAATCACCAATTTCCAACCTTCATAGTTCAGTTCCAATTTTTGGGATATATGAAAATTTTTTTAGTAGAATTTAAAAGGACAACTAGGCATGTTGAACTACCTTTAAGCCCTGAGTTAGGGTCCTGTCACCAGGGCCATGGCTCTTAAGCCATTCAGCAGCAAGCACATCATTTCCAAGGGCGTCCTTTGCTATGGTACCACCACCAGTACCCCCTGATCTGAAAAGGATAACCAAAATATAGATACAGAACTTAGAAACTCCCTGAATTTTAAGCTTATTTTGGTGTCTTACAATCTTGTGGTTATATTCAGTGTACACATTATAAAACACTCAAGTTTTCAACACTACTTTTGGTGATTCAAAAAAACCAATGGTATGTTACTACTAATAAAGAAAAAGTTCAATTCAAATTGATACAGTATACAAGATGGTAATATGAACTAGTAAGTTCTAGTCAAGTTTTTAAGAATATTCGGTGAATTAGGCAAAAGAATTAATTACTTTGAGGAATGTGGAAGTTAAACTCACCCAGGTGGGGCAAAGAAAGTGGCATAAGGAACCAACATTCCAGCAGTGGGGAGAGCAATGGCACCCAAGAGAAGCAAATTCATAAGCTGCCTCTTGCTCATATCTGGTACCCGGTCAGCCGGAATGCTTGTGGCCTGGCAAGTGATTCTCATACCCTTTTCCTTTCCCACCAACCTAGTCCGTGTGGGCTTTAGCATTAGAGCTTGGGATGAAGAAAAAACCCCATTTTTGCTTGAACAAATCTAGGAAAAATAATAATAAATAAATAAAAAAGAAAAACAGATAAGTAGGTTTTGAATTTTCACAATTTCTAAGTGGGGAGTGGAATGGAAAGGGTTACCTGAGATGGGGTTGCAGGGGAGAGAGTAGAGGCAGCCATGGAATGGAAGTGAGTTTCTGGAGTATAGGAAGGGAAAATGTGTCTTACATTATAGGAAGAGGAGGAAGAAAAGGACTATGAAGTAGAGACAGAAAAGTTAGAGGATAAGGCAAAAGGATAGTGTTTGATGGAAGATGGAGAAGGCTGAGGGCCACAAGTTGAAGATCATCAATCATAACCATAATATATAATTTGCAACTCCACCATGTTCTTCGCAAACTTTGTCCCCCAAAAAAAAAATCTTTTTTTCTTTTTTTATTTTACATTTTTAAATTTTAGAGGTCAATCTTAATCTATTGTAGAAAAATGTCATGAACGCAAGGAAAAAAATAAATAAATAAAAGTAAAATAAGTTAACTTTCCAAAAAACTAGATTGGATTGGAGAGTAACGTTGGAAAGTTTAATGTGAGACTAAATTGTACGGTTCATTGATTGTGTCTAATGTAACAAATGTGTCCAACACACACCCTCGTTAAAAAAAAAAAAAAAAAAAATGTATATTTTTTTTCAGTTTCTTTTTAGGAAAATTTAGTCGTCTTTTTTTTTTTTTTTTTTTTTCCTTTTTTGAGGTTCACCACGCAAACCATTGACAGATCAATCAAAGAAGGAGATACAAATATAAGTAATTTTGTTTTTGAAAATATAAATATAAGAAAATTGATAATCACCAGACGCATTAAAAATAGTTCTGTTTGTTAGATTAAGATGTATTACATATGTTGATTTAGACTAAAAATAAAAATAAAACGTTAGGCCTTTTTCAAATGGGCTCGAAGTCCAATTAGAAAGCCCAACATAGGCCCAAAGCAAATTAGTCCTGATATCAGAATATCAGACCATAGGGCATAGAGGGAGGAAATAGTCAATTAGCATTACCAGACCCCAAATAGGCCGTTATATTTCCCGCCATAATCTGTAAACAGAAACCCTCAATCCCCGACTTCGCCTTACTAACTAACACATACCTGCTTAGAGAGAGAGAGAGAGAGACAGACAGACAGAGAGAGTGAAGCCATCATCCATTCCGTACCAACCAGTCTCGACCATTTTCTTTCGCTTTCTTGCCAACCAAACACTCCCTTTCTTCTCGCATTTCTCGGATTCCAACCAAAAATGCTTCTGAAATTGGATTACGATCCTAATAATCCACTTCCTCATGTAACCAAACCAGGTCTTGGGGAGTACTTGAACGCCGAAGCCTGGTCTACGCCGCATCGGGGTTACATCGGGGACAGAGTCAAGGAGATATGGCGACAGAGAGCTGTGACTGTGATCTTCAAGGTCACTTCTCGAAATTCTGGCTTCAATTCCTTTCTTCATATTTATTTTACTTGTGTTTCGATTCTTTATTGAGAAAATTGTATAAAGTATCTGTGTATTCGTTACTAGTTTCTGGGAATGTACGGATAGTTTTTGGAAATTGATCCATTTGCTGTATTTGCTAATTTTTGTATAGGAGGAAGAATTTGATACAGGGAAAAAGGAAGTGTTTAATTGTTGTGGGATTGTTCAAATCCTGTTTTCGCATATTTTGTTTAATTTTTCTTGGCTATATAAGAGGTTTCTGTAATATTTACCATGACCCCACCTGAAATTGTTACATATTATGGTCAAAAGAGTGAACAAAATTAAATATCAATCAAGAATGAAAATGCCCACTTTACCATTTCTGTCTTTCTTTCATTCTTGATTCGCATTTGTGTTTGGAATTAAAGCTAGTATGACCTTATTCATAAATTTTTCTCCCACTTATTTTGTCCCCTTTTTCTGTAGGCTGCAGATGACTCTGTATGGTTCCTATTTTTATCAATTGATTTGATTTTTTTTTTCGGACTTCCTTATGCAATGAAAGCTATTGGTACCTCTATATTTTTGTTCACTACAGCCGTCTAAGTGAACTTTGATAAATTTCGATTCCTTGCAGTTCTCCAAATGTGAAAACTTTGATCCGGTCACACCCTACCTTGCTATGAATTACTTCGATCGCTACGTTTCTAGGCGTATTGATAATCCTATACCGGTACTGAACATCATCTTTGACACCTGTTGTGTTTTACCATCTTTTGTCTTGACTGGGTAATGTTGCTTATAGATACATGCTTTCACAGAGTGTAATGAGTTGTCGACAACATGATCTCGAACTCCTCGCTCTCTGTTGTCTTACACTTGCTTGGAAGATGAGGGACAGACATTTCACTGTCACCAAATTTCTGGTAATTTTGAATACTATAGTTCTGATATCATTTGACAAAATATGGTTAAGTTCTTTGTTCATTTTCCAAAGATTCACTTCTTATGATCTCAGGTAATTTGCTTAAACAGGTAGAAAGACAGGAACTTAGTGCTGTCACAAAAGAGCAAGTCTTGTCCATGGAGTTTCACATTCTCATGGGACTTGATTGGCGTATGCGTCCTGTAACAGCCTTATGCTTTGTGCGCTACATGGAACCAAAGTTTCACTCGACCTATGGCTTTCGACGTAGAACTATTAACCAGATTATTATACAATCACAAAGTGGTATAATCTTCTCACAACATTGAAAATTTTGTTTTCCAATATGATTCTTATATTATTAGTTTCTAATGAACCACATTTAAAACTGAGACATTATTAACGCAGACATCGCAGTAGCACTATTCAGGCCTTCAGTTATTGCAGTATCAGCCCTTCTTGCAGCTTCGTCATTTCTGTATACCTCACAATTTCCGTACTTTTTAGATAAAGTAAACTCGGAAATAATCTTCGAAGAGGTAAACCAAAGTGAAACAAGTCTTATAATTTACAAAAGTCAATTGGCCTCTTTCTATTTTTTCTAAATGTTTTAGAGCTGTATCTTCTTCTTCAATTTTTTTTTTTTAAAATAAAATTGGTTATGTGGTTTCAGGGGCATGTAGATGTCTGCATGGCCGGCATGATTAATCTGTGCGACAAGTTGAAACTAATGATTGAAAGTGCTGTCCCTGAGGAAGAGTACCTTCCGAAAAAACGGGTACAAGCAGGAACATCATCTCAACAAGCCACTGAAGTACATCAAAATGCCGCTGCCAACAAATTGAAACAAGTGGCTGCTGAACCATCTCGTCAAGCCTCTCAGACATCCAAAAAGGCCGCTTCTCCAAAATTGAAACAAGTGGTTCCTGAACCGTATGAGCAATCCTCAGACACATCTACAACGGCTGCTTCTCCGAAATTGAAACAAGTGGCCGTTGAACCATCTGAGCAAGTGGCCGTTCAACCATATGAACAAGCTGGTGCTGGAATATGTGAAGAAGGGATTGTTGAAACACCTGAACAAGCTGTTACTGATAGATCCGAACAAGAAGCTGCTGAAACTTCTGAGAAGTCTAAACAAGAGGTCGTTGAAACTGCAGAAAGATCCGAACAAATCGCTGAGGAAAATTCTGAGCAAGTAGCTGCTGAAAAATCTAAGAAAGCTAGCGATGAAACTGCTGAAAAGTCTGAACATGACATTGCTGAAACATCAAAAGAAGTTGTTGCTCGTAAGTCTGAACAAGTGGTTGTTGAAACATCCCGAAAAAGCTCTCCTGAAAAATCATATGAAGGATTGGCATCCACTGATGATGGCACAAGCTCACAAAGAACAGAGCCCTCTGAAACTGTCACAAGATCTGAGGAAACCAATGCTAAAAATTCTGAGCAAGTTGCTGCTGAAAAATCCGAGCAAGCTGGTGACGAAATGGGCGGAGAGTCTAAACATGAGGTTGCTGAAACATCAAAACAAGCTCGGAAGTCTAAACAAGTGGCTGTTGAAACATCCCAACAAGGCACTCCTGAAACCACTGATGTTGGTACAAGCTCACACAGACCAGAGCCCGCAGAAACCACTGAAAGATCTGAGCAAACTGATGCTAAAAAATCTGAGCAAGTAGCTGCTGAAAAATCCTTGGAAACCGATCATGAAACTGCTGAAAAGTCTAAACATGAGGTTGATAAAACATCAAAGCAAGGAGCTGCTATGAAGTCTAAACAAGTGGCTGCTGAAACATCCCAACAAGGAGCTTCTGAAAAATCTTCTGAAGGAGTACCGTCGAATAGTGTCATCCAATGGTCACAGAGACCGGGTAAAGAGAAGGCAAAAGAGGTGGAGATGACAGAGATACCAAAGACGGCAGAAGATAGCAATGATACGCAGTTTGCCTTTCGGCTTAGGTGGGTTGAAGGAGAGGACAATGATGATGATTTTGTCATATTTTCCTCGCTGTTTGAATCTTCAGAGCCAGGTCAAGGGGCTCAAGTACCTGCAGGGGCGAACCAAGTTCAACAGCATAGTCAACTTCACCTCTTTTGTGACTTCTGCTGCTGCTGCAGTTGCTGCAACCCTTTTTAATGTCACTACAGGTATTAGGATTTGTCATAAAGAGACAGAGAGAGAGAGAAAAAGGACATAAAAAGTAGAGTAGTAAACTCAAAGTGAAAGTGTGGTTACATTTTGGCCACGGATCAAGTACAGAGAACACCATAGTGTCTGCTATTTTATTTTTTTTAACTACAGGAATTGATTTTGGATTGTTGACATAATTGTTTACTGAATTTACTTGCCTACACTCTTGGTTTGTCGGTGGAATTCTGTGGCAAGTATTGATGTTTGAAGGCACCAAGTGGGTGCTAGAAGGGCTTTGATGGCTTATTGCTGCCTCATTGTGTAGTAATTTCAAGAAATACACGTGTGAATATTACAAAAAATCCCATTCCTCTCTCTCTCTCTCTTGCTGGTCTTATACAAATTCGGAAATTATAGAAAGAAAAAAATATATCAATAAAGAAAATCAAGAGAAAAATATTTGAATAATGCAAGTATCTCGGACAATAAGAATAACATTGACAAGTATAGGTGCACAAAAGGGTTGGATAAGTAAGGGCTTCTCTGATTAATGCTTTTACATCTTTGGCTCTCTCCACCATTTTCTTCCAAGAAAAAAAAAAAGAGAGGAAAAATGAGGAATTAAATGTCTTAAGTTGAGGATCCAAAACAGAACAAGATGAACCGAAAATTTTCTCTAATCCGGCAGGGTGGTATAGTTGGAGCATTTGTAAGTTGGGTATACTCTAAATGGGCCCAAAACTAATTAGCACCAACCAATCGACGCAAAAGGGAGAAAGAACCACAAAGCTCCGTTTTCTTACCCGTCTATCAATAATTTTCTCTCATTTTCTTGGCAGATAAACAGCTGTTACTCTCTTTTCTTTCATGTACAATAAGGAAAAATGTATTTGAAATTGGTTTATGAATCTATGATCCTTTCAATCCAGTACCTTAAAGGTCGAAATTTTGGCTTTTGGCATTGGCCACTATGAGATACTAAATGTGGCGGAAACTAGAAAATATTTTATGGAGTTGGACACTATCTTTAATATGGAAATGATGATGATATTTAAAAATGACGCAATCTCAAAACCATATTAACTTATTCAACATGATATTTAAAATCGAAAACTAGAGCTAGCAATTCGGGTCGAATCTAACAGGTCAGCCTACAGTCCGTTACTGTGACCTGCAGACTAGCCCAGTCCGACTAGTTCATACGTGGGCCAGAGCTGAGCTCGGCCCGACCCCAAGGTCGGATTGAGCTTAGGAATCTCGATCCAGTCTAGTAGGATAGCCTGTCCGGGTTCGCTTAGAAATAAAAGAAAAGAAAGTGATAACAAAAATTATGCGTTTATGAGGAAGAATGAGAAAGAAAAAATAGGGAAAAATAAGAAAAAGAGCGAAAATATGTGTTAACTTTTCATCTTAAATTAAATTAAAGTATAAATTGTTATAAGGTTACTGCAAAATACCCTTGTAACAAAAGTCATTATTTGCTAATAGAATTGTCATAAATCATTGTGACAAGAGAACTAAACAAGTCATTTTGTGGCAAAAAGAGCACTGTCCATGTCAATTCTCCAACTTGTTTGCGATCGAGTATATAGGGGGGGTCCTAAAAGGATATATAAGGGTCCTAATCGTATAGAGCAGTACGGAAACGGTGTGGAAGGCGATGATTGGGTTTAGCAGCGGGGTTTGCTCTTGGTGCATGCGGACAACACTCCCCAAATATACATGCTATACAGTATCAAATCGATTGCAATAAAAATTAAAAGAGGTGTAAAGAAGCCAAAATGTACATTTGGAGGAATCTGGTGACTTTACTGATATAGAATTTTCCCATTTGCCTTTGGGATATATAATTAAATTTGGCCGGCATTTTTTTTTTTTTTTTCCTTAAACTTACATCCACGAAGGCCAATTAGCTAGGCCCCCCAAATTTAAGCCATTCTACAAGGAAAATTAAGCTTTTAATTCGAAGAGAATTAGAGAGCTATATATCCTATATTTCCTATATCAATATCATATATATATATCATATTATTCATAACATGAAGGGTAGTAGTGGATTTGGGTTTGGGAGCAGAGTACCGTCGTCGTTGATGGTCAACACTAGGAAAAAGGAGAATAATAATAGATCGGTCAAGGATCATGAAGATCTGACGCTTTTCAGGGAGACGAACAATCGGAACAGAGACAAAGATGGATGACTATAAAAATAAATTAATTAATATCAGCTAAAGAAACGACATTAACTATTTATACTTTTACACAAACGACAAAACTATTTAAAACGACATCAAACTGATGTCAAGGAAAGCTTTTCAAAGGATTACTCACGAGTAGAAAATCATACTAACTTCAACTATCAAAAAAAGAACAAAAGTGAAAAGCGGAAAAGAAAAATCCTTATAATAAAGTATGGAATTAAAAACGAATACAACATCACAAAATAAACTAGGGAAAAATGTTAAAAATAAAAAATAAACCCAAGAAACGACAACGGCTAAAAGAGGCTCCATTTCACAGTAGAGAAACTAGCGGACCCAAAAGAGAGGCCGTTATGTTTTCCGTCTATAAGTCTTGATTACAGTTACAACGAACAACTGCCCAGAGAGTACTTGAAGCAATAAGAAACTCATCTTCAGAGCTCTCTCCATAATCTATAGACATTTCTTAGTTTTTCTTTCGATTTCTTTGCAAACAAACACTAGATTTCCTATTCTTCTTTCTTAGAATAATCCACCGTTTCTGTGGTCGAAAACGTTGAATCCTTATCTATGGCGACTAACGAGGAGAAGCTTCGATGCAGGGCTCTGCATGTAGTCTTCAAAGTAAGTACTACAGCAAATAATATTTGTACTAGTGTTTCGAATTAATCTTTATGAGATTATGCCATGAAAACAAAGAATTCCTGGTTTTCGTATTAATTTTACGTGAAGTTTCATTCATTAATTTCCTCTGTCTTTAATTTGCATGGCAAGAAAGAAGGTTACTAGAAGAACAAGAAAGTGTTTTGTTAACTTAGGAGCTAAGAGCACATTATATTTGAACCCCCTGTTTCTTCATATTTTTGATGATTCGAAACCCGAGACACGTTCATCGTTCCATTCTTTTATTTTTATTTTCTTGATAAGTACTTTTTTCTGTACACTAAAATGCTATTGCTCTATAAATTTTGTAACTTGCCGCATAATGTCCCATTAATTAATGGCTTAAAATTTCTGTACCTACAAGAAAGTGTTTTCTGCCAGGTAAGACATAAAATTTTGCAATTTTTTTAAATATTGTCCTGTAATTCAATTAAAATTCTAAAAGCGAAACTTTGTAATGTGCACTCTTTGATAAATTTCTTGGTTTCTTGCTTGAAGTACTCCAAGTGCGAAAACTTTGATGCTTCCATACCCTATCTTGCTATGACTTATTTTGATCGCTTCATTTCAGGGAGAGACGACATATCCATATCGGTACAAATTCAGCATTGTCTTAGTTTCTACTATCTTTGTATGCATTTATTTTTAAGTATATATATTATTACTTACACTTTGTTTTCTCAGACTGCAACGGGAAGTGTTCTTGAACATGATGTGGAACTCCTAGCTCTCTGTTGCCTTACACTCGCTTGGAAAAGGAGGTCTGAAAGTTTCAATACCGACGAATTTTGGGTAAATTCGCATAACAATATGTTTACATACTCTAGAAAGAAACCAAGGCGTGATTTTTTTTTTCTTCTTTTATTCTTACCATAATCTTTTGGCAATTTGTTTAAATAGCATAATCAACCAGATCTACAGTATTTTACAAAAGATCAAGTTCAGAAGATGGAGACTCAAATCCTCAAAGCACTTGGTCAACGCCTGGATGCTAGAACAGCCTTGAGCTTCGTTCCTGACATTGCTACTAAGTTTTACTTGACATCCGGAATCAGTCGCAGAACTATCAACGAGATCATTATAAGCTCACATGACAGTAAGATTTATGATGTTTGCTTCCTTACACAATATTCCTATGTCATATATATATTTGAGTGTTTCTTATTAGAACTTAATTTTTGCCCCTTTAAATGCTAGGCACCTTGGTCAGGAAACAGAGGCCTTCAATTATCGCAGCATCGGCTTTTCTTGCAGCTTCCAAATATCTGTATCCTGACAAGTATCAGATCTTTTACAGTCAAATGATGTTGGATGGAATGTTCAAACGGGTACCCGATTGAAACGAGACTTCTATTTTTTGTTAGACTTAATAATGGTTTGATTTTCTGTTTTTAAATTATCTTAATATTCTTTGATTCAGAGCCATGAAAAGAGGTTCCTTGAGTACATGATCAAGCTGTGCAGTGACTTGAAACTTATTATTGAAAGTAACGATGTGCCAAAAAGGCGGGTTAGAGCGGGAGAGGAAGCTGAAGGAGGCGCTGGTGAAACATCTGAACATGGTGCTGCTGAAACATCTGAACACGGCGCTGCTGAAACCTCTGAAAAAGAAACTGGTGAAACATCTGAACAAGGAACAATTGCAGGATTCAACTTTCCACTTAGGTGGAGAATCTGTGAGCCTTTTGGGGAGAAGTTTGTTGCCTTTCGGCCTCTATCTGAATCAGCTGAGCTTGATTGGCTAGCTTTCGAGGCTTCTAGGCAACCAGATCTCAGGGCTCTTTATCAACTGAAACGTTATCAAGTGGATCGAGTGGAAGCCCCGGTTCCAGAGACTCGTGACCAACCACAAATAGCTCATGTTCAAGGCCCCCGGAATGGCTGCTGCAACACCCTGTGATATTGATTTTTACATATATTATGATAACAATTCAGTTACCTGGGCAAGGGAGGTTGAGGATCACAATACATAAGACATTTTTAGTAAACATAGTATTGTAGTTTTGGATTTCTTTTCACAAAGTGAAACTGCCGTTTGAGGATGATATTTTGGCTATGGATCATATGCGTTTAGAGAACATCCTAGTGTTCCACTTTTCTTTTTAACTAAGCAAACGATTCTGGTGTTTGCTTTCAGTAGAATTTTGTCTGAAGGTTGCAAAGCAATTTGATATAACTAAGCAAATTACTAGCAATTTGATAGCTAGAATGAGATGCTTCAGTTACATGTGACTAAATGAAAGGCTTTAAATTTGAAACCACTTTTGTGATGCATTGTATTATATTATTCTATTACAGTACCACATTTGGTTTTGCATTTGAATTAAGATGTTATTAAAAAATTAATTTTAAAAATATTATTTTCAAAAATTTACTTAAAAAAATACCATTTTCAAAAAAGGTTTAGGATAATATCACTTGTAAAATTATCACTTTTAAAGAAATTGTTTACGAAAAAATCACTTCATGGTATATAAATTTAGAAAAATACCACTTTTAAAAATTTATTAAGAAAAATACTACTTTTGAAAAGAATAAAGTGATTTGAAAAAGAAAGGGATGAAAGAGAAATTAAGAACTATAAAAGTGAGGAGAGTGAGTATTGTACAATACTATATTAAATTTAAAAATTATGTAATACAGTGTAATACAAACTTTTTATTCTGTATTAAATAATACTCTCTGTATTGTATTAAATTTCGATGTCGTATTAAATAATATAATACTGATGCATAACCAGACACAATATTATGTTTAACTAATACAATATACAATGTTTATATA
This sequence comes from Parasponia andersonii, assembly GCA_002914805.1. Taxonomy (NCBI): domain Eukaryota; kingdom Viridiplantae; phylum Streptophyta; class Magnoliopsida; order Rosales; family Cannabaceae; genus Trema; species Trema andersonii. The sequence goes on along the minus strand of JXTB01000334.1, from coordinate 11,923 downwards.
GTGTACTAAATATGACCTTAGTGAACATAGTAGTATTGGATTTCATTTTACAAAGTGAAACTGCAGTTGAACAAGAGAGAGAGAGAGAGAGATAAATCTGCATAGAACTTTCGGGTTGAGATTGAACAAGTGAGTGAAAAAAATAGAAGTTTTGCACGAAACGACTATACTTTCTTAAAACGACACTAACGAGAAGAGACAATAAAATCTAAAAGACGCTCATTTTTAAAGCAATATTTACTTAGACGATAGACTCTAAATATAAAATGGCGATAACATTAACAAACGACAATATCCTATTAAAAATAAATCAACCAAAAGAGAATGACATAAGTAGAAAAGGAAAACAAGTCAAAAGGACAATAACGCCAATTTAAACAACGATTGGGCTAAAAAAATTAATCAAGATCATATTCAATCGGAAAATAAAGGGGGAGGGGGGTGCGGAATCAAACAAGATCATCTAAAGACACGAAACAGGTAAAACGACATCAAGTGATGTCAAGGATAAGAAGCTTTGTAAACGACACCCGTAGAAAAACGATACTAATTTCGATCAAAGAAACGACAACAGACCCGAAAGAGGCCGTTATGTTTCCCGCATATAAGTCCTGATTTTAGTCTCAGCGAACCACTGCTCAGAGAATACTTGGAGCAAAGAAGCCGACCTTCAGAGCTCCGTACATACATTTCTTTCGTTTTCTTTGCAGACAAACACTTCTTCCTTTTCTTGTTTTTCTTACTGAAGTTTTGCCCTCAGAATCAGCCACTTTCTGCGCTTGAAAACATGGAATCCCTATCCATCATCATTGCCGACGAGAAGATTCGATGCAGGGCTCTGCACGTAATCTTCAAAGTAAGTACACGAAGTACTTGTGTTTTGAATAGAAATAGAAATTGTTATGTTTTGAACCCCTGTTTAGTGTTTTGTCACATTTTCCATGATTCTTGACTAAAGACACGTTCCATTCTTGTGTTTTTAGTTTTTTGGTAAGTACTGTTTTCTGTACACTGAAATACTATCGAAAGTTGCTGCATAATTTCTGTAAAGATTGTCCTCTAACTCGAGATACGTTCATTATTCCATTCTTTTATTTTTATTTTCTTGGTAAGTACTGTTTTCTGTATGATAATAGATTATTGCTCTATAAATTTTGAAACTTGCCGCATAATGTCTCTTTAATTATTGCATTAAATTTCTCTACTTACCAATCCTCAAAAAAAAAAAAAGCAAAAAAAAAAAAAAAGGAATTCTCTGCTTACCGATTGATTCATTGATTTCTCAAATCTGTATCTAAAAGAAATTGTTTTCTGCCATGTAAGGCTCAAGATTTTGCAATTTGTGTAAACATTTTCGTATAATTCCATCAAAATTCTGAAAGCGAAATTCGGTTATGTGCACTCGTTGATAAATTTCTTGGTTTCTTGCCTTATCTTGTACTCCAAGTGTGAAAACTTCGATTCTTTTGTACCTTATCTTGCTATGACTTATTTTGATCGCTTCATTTGGAGGAAATTTCGGATAATCATACCGGTATGACTGGAACACCATCCTTATTATCTTTCCAAGCTTTTTCCCTTTTTATTTTCAAAAGAAGATATATATACACATATATCTATTGCTTAAACTTTGTGTTCTCAGGGCGTAATGGACACTGCAATTGAACATGATGTGGAACTCTTAGCTCTCTGTTGCCTAACACTCGCATGGTCGGTGAGGGCTACAGGATTCAATATCGACAAATTTTGGGTAAATTCGAATGCAAATATGTTTTCATATACTTGAAAGTCAAGGCCTAATTTGTTCATTTCCCTCTTCTTTTTCCACTTAATATAATCTTTTGCAATTTGTTTAAATAGGAAAATCAACCAGATCACAAATATGTTGCAAAAGAAAAATTTTGGACCATGCAGAATAGAGTTATCGAAAAACTTGATAATAGCCTATGCTTCGTGCCTGAATTAGCTTCAAAGTTTTAGTGCAGTAGCGGCTTCAGTCGGAAAACTATCTACGAGATCATTATACAGTCGAAAGAGAGTGAGATTGATAATTTTTGCTTCGTTAGGCAATTTTCTAGAGTATTCATGAACTCTTTATATTGATAACATATAATTCTTGCTGTTAAGAATTATCGAACGATAATCGACAATAGGATGAAAAATAAGAATACACAGATTTAAGTGGAAAACCCTAATCAGAAAAAATCACTAGCAGATGAGGAAATTTCACTATGTTGAAAAATAAAGTACAGAAAATAGTGTTTTATTCGACCAAGCCGAAATATATATAATCTCAAAACCCTAAAATATGCCCGATCCCTCCGCTTTCACCACAGATCTCAAAATTTCTCCCACTTACAAAAATGCCACATATATCGCACAGCGAGTTTTCGGGCCAAGGGCAAATAGAATTCAGATCATGAACTCTAACAATCTCTACCTTGACACGAATTTCAATTAAGGAATAACTTTGATCTTCGACAAAAAATATATTCTCCACCTCTTCCACAAATAAGGTAAAACTCAGCAAGTAACACCAACCAAGTCTAAGCAATGCTTAAACTTATCTCCAGAAAGTGTCTTAGTCATCATATCAGCAGGATTATCATGAATACTAACTTTGCTCACATTATATCACCTCGAGCAATAATATCACGAACAAAATGATACCGCACATCAATGTGCTTTGTCCTCTCATGAAATATCTGATCTTTTGTGAGAAAAATAGTACTCTGATTATCACAATAGATTGTGGTCAATTGTAAGTCTTCACTGAGTTCACTAAATAGTCTCTTCAACCAAATAGCTTCCTTACACGCTTCAGCAATAGTTATGTATTTAGCCTCAGTAGTAGACAATGCAACTGTAGTCTGTAAGGTAGATTTCCAACTGATAGCATAATCAGCAATGGTGAAAATGTACCCAGTGAGAAATCTTCTCTTATCAAGGTCTCCAGTAAAATCAGAATCAACATATCCAACGACTTCACTTCTAGTTCTCCCAAATTGCAAACAAGCATCAGTAGAGCCATGTAAGTATCTAAAAATCCACTGAACTGCTTTCTAATGTTCTTTACCAGGATTCGTCATGTATTTACTAATAGCACTGACTGCATATGACAAATCTGGACGAGAACAAACCATAGCATACATGAAAGACCCTACTGCACTAGAATATGGAACTCGAGACATATAATCATTCTCATCATCTGATTGTGGAGATAAAGCAGATGAAAGTCTGAAATGAGCCACTAATAGAGTACTAACAGGTTTAGCATTCTGCATATCTATTTCTCAGAATCTCCATTCCAAGTATCTTCTTTGCTGCTCCTAAATCTTTCATCTCAAACTCCTTACTAAGCTGGTTTTTGACCTTTCTAATCTCTTCTTTATCCTTGGCTGCTATCAATATGTCATCGACGTAAAAGAGTAGATACATAAAAGACCCATCAGCACTCTTCTTAAAGTAGACACAACTGTCATAGCTACTTCTCTTAAAATCATGAGTGGTCATAAATGAATCAAACCTTTTATACCACTGTCTGGGTGACTGTTTCAGGCCATACAGAGACTTCTTCAATAAGCACATATAGTCTTCCTTTCCTGAGTCTACAAAACCTTCTGGCTGTTCCATGTAGATGTTTTCTTCAAGTTCTCCATGTAAGAATGTTGTCTTCACATCTAACTGCTCAAGCTCAAGATCATGTATAGCCACAATACCAAGTAAAGCTCGAATTGAACTATGCTTTACAACTGGAGAAAACACATCTGTAAAGTCTACGCCTGGAACCTGACTGTAGCCCTTTGCAACTAGTCTCGCCTTATATCGGGATTCTTCAATTCCTGGTGTTCCTTCTTTCCTTTTGTAGACCCATTTGCAGCGAACAACTTTCTTATCTTTAAGTAGTTTCACCATGTCTCATTCTTATGAAGTGATTCCATCTCCTCTTGCATGGCAATCATCCATTTGCCAGAGCCATCACAACTAACTGCCTCTGCATAAGTAGAAGTTTCTTCACTAGAATCTATACCTTCAGCTACATTCAAAGCATAAGCAACCAAATCGGCCTCAACATACCTTGGTGGAGGTCTAATGTCTCTTTTAGGCCTGTCTTTAGCAATAGAATATTTTGGTGACGCTGGTGGTGGCGATAGTGGTATAGAAGAAACTAACTCAGATGTAGATACTGGTGTAGATTCTAACCCAATCTCAAGCTCCACCTGAGTTTTTGATTTCTGCTGATGTTTACTACTAGAATCTCTAAGAGATAAATCACGAAACATAGTAGATTCATCAAAAATAACATCTCTACTTATTTTAATCTTCCATATTTCTGGATACCATAGCTTATATCCTTTAACACCAGCCTTATAGCCTAGAAAGATGCACTTCATAGATCTTGGTTCTAACTTTCCATTATCAATATGAGTATATGCAAGACACCCAAATATCTTTAAATCAGAATAATTAGCAGGAGTAGTACCAGACCATAATTTTTTGGGAGTCTTTTGCTTAATAGCAGTTGAGAGAGATCGATTAATCAAAAAACAGGTTGTAGAGGAAGCTTCTGCCCAAAAAGACTTAGGTAAATGGGCATTAGAGAGCATGCAATGTACTCTCTCTATCAAAGTCCTATTTATACGCTCTGCCACACAGTTTTGTTGCGGAGTACGGCAAATTGTTAAGTACCTCATGATTTCTTCTGACTTGGAAAAAACATTAAACTCATCAGAACAAAACTCCAAGCCATTTATCAGTGCGGAGACGTTTAATCTGCTTCCTTGTCTGCTTCTCGATCATAGTATTCTACTCCTTAAATGTAGGTAACATATCATTCTTATGCTTCAGGAAAAACACCTAAAACTTTCTGGAGAAATCATTGATAATCGTCAGGAAATATCTAGCACCTCCTTTAGAAGGTACCCTAGATGGTCCCTAGAGATCAGAATGTATATAATCAAGTGTTCCCTTTGTGTTGTGGATACCTTTTATAAATCTGACTCTTTTCTGCTTCCCAAAAATGCAATGCTCACAGAACTTCAGTTTACTAGTACTCTGCCCATCAAAAAGTCCTCTTTTGCTTAATTCAGCCATGTCATTCTCACTTATATGCCTAAGACGCATATACCAAAGTCTAGTGACTTTGTCATCTGACAACAAGGGAGTAGAGATAGTTGCTTCACTGGTAACTGTAGAACCCAACAAGACATATAATTCGGTAGATCTTTTCTGGCCCTTCATCACGAAAAGAGCTCCTCTGGTAACCTTCAGAACTCCACCTTCACCAGTGTACTTGTACCCTTTTGAATCTAGAGAACTCAAAGAGATCAGATTTCTCTTTAAATCTGGAACATGTCTCACACCACCGAGAGTCCTGACAACTCCATCAAACATCTTAATTTTGACTGTTCGAATACCAGTAACTTTACAAGGCACATTAATCCCATCAACACAGCACTTTTGGCTACCATTTCATATGTCGAAAACCAGTCCCTATTAGGACACATATGAAACGTGCAACTAGAATCGAGAATCCAGTCAGTACATGGTTTAGAGTCGCCATAAATAACAACTAAGAGTTCTCCATCACTGATATCATCTTCAGCAACACTGGCTTCACTGGTATTTTCAGTTTATTTTCCCTTATGATTAGGAGTAGCCTTCTTATTCTTGTTCTGAAGCTTATAGCATTCAGATTTGATGTGGCCCTTTTTCTTGCAATAACTGTAAGTTTTACTTTTATTTCTAGATTTTGATCTGCCTCTATTATCACTCCCAGAATTCCTCTCATGCGTTACCTCTAGCAGCGAGATCCTCTGCCTCAGTCTTAGTCCCTGTAACAATCTGATCCATCTTCTTCTTAGAGAGCAGAGAATCATAAGCCACGCTCAGAGTAAGGGATTCACAACTATACAAAATAGTGTCTCTAAAAGGCATATATGAAAGGGGCAACGAACACAGTAAAATCAGCACTAAATCCTCGGACTCATATTTAACCTTCAAAGCTTCTAGATCAGAAATAACTTCCTTAAAGATGTTTATGTGCTCTTCTAGAGACATACCTTCTACCATACGATAAGAATACAGTCACTGCTTCTGATGTAGCTTATTGGTTAGACTTTTCGTCATACAGAGCTGCTCTAATTTCTACCACAAAGCCACGATAGTTTTTTCATTCAGAACGTCTTGTAATATCTGATTCGACAGATGTAGTTAAATCTGAGATAGGACTATTCGATCCCTTCGCTACTTTTCCTCCATTGATAATGGTGAAGGCATCATATTAATCCATAACAGTGTATCTTCCAAATCCAACTTCGCGAGGATAGCCCGCATCTTAATCTGCCATAACGAAAATCTGGTATTGCGATCCAAAAGCGGAATATCATACTTCATGGTTGCCATTATCGTAATCAAACTTGGATTAAAGCTCTGATACTAGTTTGTTAAGAATTACCGAATGATAATCGACAAAAGGATGAAAAACAAGAACACACAAATTTAAGTGGAAAACTCTAATCGGGAAAAATCACTGGCAGAGGAGAAAATTTCACTATGTCGAAAAATAAGATACAGAAGGTAGTGTTTTATACGACCAAGCCGAAATATATATAATCTCAAAACCCTAAAATACATATGTGTATGGATGAAAACTGTACGGATAAAATGGCCCAATAAAACAGGTCCATACTACGGGGGCTTCACCCCTGCACCCCCAACGAGATCAATGGTGGGCTTCGGGATCGGGCCTATCGGATAGTTTGACCAAAACAAATCATGCAGTGTTTTTAATTAGACCAAGTTTAGGCAGCTCGATGATGATTAGGATATGTACCATTTCCACTAAATCATAAAACAAACCATGTAGTATTTTTAATTAGACCAAGTTTAGTTCCAAAACTAGGTATTCAAGTTTTTAAGAAATTTCGGCAGCATAACTATTGTTTTTATCAAAACCATAAAATACAGTTCCTACATAAAAACCGCTTAAAACAAGATATGTGGTACACCAAGTAGTGTCACGTACCTCTCAGGCAGTTCAATAGCAACATATATTCTAAATCAGTTCATAAACACATTTTCACAAAATGTTTCACAAAGTTCCATATTTGAATAAATAAGAAATTGTAATAAAAATCATTGTAAAGTCAAGAAATCGAATCCCTATCTCAAACAAATAACTAGGATTGTTACCAAGGCTTATGGTAGTTTCCAAAGGGTGATAACTAGGATTGTTACCAAGGCTTATGGTAGTTTCCAAAGGGTGTTTGGGGATCCGAATGACCCACTAAAATCCCAAAATTACTTGCTTTGAGAAACTCACTTTTGCAATGGAGCATCAATTTGCAAAAGGACATCACCATAGAATTCCTAGCATCCAAAATAATCCAAAATAGCTAGGTTAGGCATATAAGTTGACCAATTCAGGTCTGAGCCAAAACCCGAGCCTCGACGCATAAATCAAGGCAAAATCCGAGTTTATCAAAATTTGTTTATCATATCCAGCCGAAACATATAAGTGCTATATATCAAAATTTTTTTATCACATCCACTAATTAGGGGTTTAAACTCAAAAATCTATTTCGGTGCCTCTAGTTTAAATTGGGCCGATTATTTGAATCTTTTTATACTAAATTACGAAAATAGAAACTTTCAGGAAATAATTACAAAACTACCATAACTTTATCTGAAGAACATTCTAAAAGCATATCCAATCTTCAAATCCATCGACTTAGCTTCTCCATTATTTATTCATACCAATCTTAATCGCAATCTTATTACAAGAATACTAATATTACAAATTTGAGAAATGACCAAAGTTAAGAAAACTCACCATTTACAGTGAGGAGCGGCATCTCACGGTGGGTGGAGGCTGGAAAAGCTCGGCGCTAGCCTGGGAGAGCCGATTCCACGACGTGACAGGCTCAAGGTGGCCAAATGGGTCCGATTCTTGAAGGAGGGTGTCAAACATTCTCTCTTTCCTTGTGCGCACAGATGGATGGCATATGAGAAATTTGTGAAGGTGGATAGTGGCTACGGTGCTGATTAGGGGGCAATGACGGAAGGGGCCGAGGATGGATGGCATTAGGGCATCTAGGGTTCCAAGGGTGAAGGTGTCATGAGAGACAAGAGAAGATAGGGAGAGTTTGAGTGATCTTTGCCAAGTGTCGCGAGCTGTAGGGCTCTTAAACTCTTCTAGGGTTGCTACAAATCCCTTGGCCTTAGTTCTCCTTCAATTAAGTCCCTCCGTGTTTTTCTTGTCGATCCTTGACACTAAATTTATTTCAAATGACCCAAATTCAAATACAACCTAATTTCCTAGCGTTGTTTTTTTCAAAATCAATCCATATTTTGTTAAATTACTAAGATACCCCTTTATAAAATTACGATAATTTTTTCCTAATATTCTAACTAGTTGTCCCCCTTAAGTCACATCCTTTTGAACATATTTCTCTACATAATAAATCACATGGGATGAGCCATGTATATACTCCCTCAGGATCGAAACATAAAAGACATTATGTGCATGGCCCAACCGAAATGTATAGGTATCAGAACATATGAACGACGAGGCACCAAATCCAATAGTAGTTTAAATAGAAAACTCGAGACACAGATTATACTTGGCTACCCAATTAGCCTTGCATGAAAATGTTACACGACATCCACAAGTAAACCATATGCTAAAAGAGATAATGAAGCGCAAGATGTTTCAACCATAGGTACGAAGACCAAAAGAATAGAGTAGTTACAGGGTAATAACTATGAATATGACAAGTAGTCAAGGATACAGGAGTCTGAGAATCTTATCATTGATTTTTAGGTACCAACCCAAAGTAGCAAGCCAAATGTTACACACTTGGAATACTGTCCCCCTGATCACAAAGGATCTAAAATATCCTGGGACAAACCAACTTGCCTGTAGCTAAAACCTGGTCCTAAATAGTCACTAAGTCAAAGATTCCAGCAACATTTCCTTTTTACTCAGAAATGAACCCATATAAGTTCAGAATGAGAAACAAACACCCTTGCATTGCACCACTCAAGGTAAACGAGTCTAGAGATCAAAAATGAGGAAGCAGAACTCAATGGTGTAAGCCATTTACTACTCACAATATCGAGTGAGAAACAATAGCCAAGACAATGCTCTCCTAGTCAAATACAAGACTAGATTCATCGGGAGTGAGAATCTCAAATAGAATAGCACAAGAGTACAGTAAGTACTAGACTGCAAGATCATCGATGTAGTTTAAACATCAAAATGTAAGTATGCATATCACAAGTGAATCCAAAGACTCCTCAAGTCTTTTATTCAACGTAGAACCATATAGTTATAATTCTAAATCATCAATTATACCCAAAGACTCTATAAGTCTTTGATACTAGGAGAAGTTATATAGAGATGACTTAATATCCAAGATCCAAGTAAAACTGAAAACAAAGTCACAGTACCCAAAAAATAAAGTTTCAACAAAATAGATTGTCTTTGCAACGATGCTTGTCTCCTATCTAATCTCATTCCTCTTAAATAAAAAATACTTTGGAAATATCTTTAATATATTTAAAAACATGAAATACAAAAAACAAATCAGGGGCATAGGAATACTATACTAGTTCACAACATGGTTCTCTCTTGGCTATAGGCAAACCAAGTATCACCTTAAATACAACTGCAAGAGTTCAAAAACTCTTTAGGAAAGTCTATGAGTACACCCATGTTAAATATAATCTGTTATGTCACAATAAGAATGCTTCAACATAAGTCAAACCAAGCTATGAATCAAAGCCCAATCCAATATCAACATATTATGTAAAGTCCCAAGTACAAGATATGCAATAAAAAGAAAAGAAACAATATCTCCAATTTGTTAATATGAGACCAAATTCAACATGATATCCCTTCTTTAATACCAAGAAGTAATGCATGAAAAAGATTTTATAATATCTTAATTGTTCAACCATGGGAAAATCTAATACACCAAAAATTCACTTACTAAGCGAAGTAAGTAGAACAAGAAGAAATTTTTTACTTGATTTACGATTTGTTAACCATATTTTCAAGTACTTAAACATGTCAATTTTCTTTCGAGACATAGTTAAACATAAAATAAATTATTTAAGGATCCCAAAATTTTTCCAAAGTTTTCATACATATCTCCCCAAGAGATTCAAAATCACACACATCTTGTAGTTAGCAACCCACATACATGCACACACATCATCATAATTCCTTATTCATGAAAAGGTCTAGGTAATGTAGGTCTTAGTGAGGATTTCTTTGAGTTTTATATCCTTGAAGTCACAAAACTCTAGCAATTTTATTAAAAGCAGATTTGAAAGAAATTTTAAAAATAGGGAGAAAGTATAAAGCATTTTAGGAAAATAGTCGAGTATATCAAGATGAAACTTTTTTATCTTAAATAAGCAAACAAGGTTTTTAAGCCTCCCTCAACTTGTAAAAGCACGTTTCGCATGTTCATAAAAAAAAAAGTACCATCTCTTGGACCAAGCAATATATAATGCACAAAAATTCTATGAACTGAAAAATTCAAATTAAATTTCTCTTAAAGGAAATGATACACCAACATGCACAACTCAAAATATATCAAGTATTAAATCAAGGCATATTAATCTATAGCCTTTGTTTATTTGAAAATCTAAATTCCATTCTCCTACCGAGTTCTAACATTGGAGTTCCCACACTTGGGAGACCAACTTAAAACCAACAACATAAGCGCCAAATGATCCAATTAGGACAAATTGTGCAAAATCAACCAAACGTGGTTTACTTAAGTGAAGAACAAAAGATACATGAAACTCAAGAGCTTGGTAATCTAATCGACACCAAAAACTATGCATAATTCAATAGAATAAGTCACATAAGGCCATAATAATAAGGTTTCACAAACTCCCAAACCAAGATTCAAAAAGAAAAAAAAAGTTCCATTCAAATAAGTTTCCAAACCGAATATTCATAACCAACTTTCATCTCCTAAGAAACTAACATAAAAGAAATCACAAATGGGAAATTCTTCAAACTTGCTTGAAGTTCTAAAAGTGTTTCTCAAAATAATATATGATCCATGTCAAAAGATTTCAAGGGTGAGGTTGTCATGAGGGAGAAGAGAATATAGGGAGAGTTTGAGTGGTCATCTCTAAGTGTTGCGAGCTGGAGGGCTCTTAAAACTCTTCTGGGTTTGCTACTAAACCCATGGCTTTAGTTCTCCTTCAAATGAGTCCCTCCATGTTTTCCTATTCGATCCTTGGCACTCAATTTCTTTCAGATCGACCAAATTTCAAATACAACACAATGTCCCAACTTATTCTTTTTTTTTAAAACCAATCCATATTTTGGTAAATTACTGGGACACCTCCTTATAAAATTACTGGATTTTACAATGCCCAACCTGATGCTGGAAGCACAAATATACCAATGGAAAAGAATCTAACCCGTTAAATTAATTAACAAGCAATATCATCAGTAATTAACAACAATTGTTTCTGTAATAATTTCACTTTGAATATATTGTATGCAACTAGTTGAAAAAACAAGATTGAGTGTTTGTTCTTGGGATTCAGTACAAAAGAAGCTACAACAATAGCTGATGAGGTTATAAGCGACGGCTTATATTTTATGAACTTACGATCTATGTGTGGGGCCCATTCCTGAACCTCGAACCGTGAAAAGGGTCACGCGGATCGCACGTGATCTCGCCATCGGCCTGTGGGTCTTCCGAAACCGCTCGGCAGAATCCATCACTGATCCCAAACGGTTCAATCGGTCAGACCTCGAATCCACGACAGCTGGCGGTCTGAAGCCCCAAGGGTCTGCTGTCTAGGAACAGCGACCCTCGCCTCAACTGTCGTAGGGATCAGAAGCCCCAAGGATCTTCAGACCCCAAGGGTCTGCTGTCTAGGAACA
>JXTB01000333.1:465837-485064 GCA_002914805.1 Parasponia andersonii | reverse complement strand
AAGTTTATTCGAATATTTTAATTTCAATTAATTTGTAATTTATAGTTGTTTAAAATTAAGTTAGTAGAAAGTTTATTAGAATATTTTTAATTTCAGTTAATTTGTAATTTATAGTTGTTTACAATTAAGTTAGTAGAAAGTTTATTGGAATATTTTTATTTTCAATTAATTTGTAATTTGCAGTTGTTTACAATTAAGTTAGTAGAAAATTTATTAGAATATTTTTAATTTCAATTAATTTAATTTTTAATATAAGATATGGATATGTCAAAAAATATCCCGATTGATTTGGAAATGAATGATGACCAAATTCGTGTATTTGAACATGGTGACCAAGTCCCTGAAATGCAAACTAATTCAAATACTAGTGGAAGTTGTTCACGATTTCAAGATAGTTATTCTCTGAGTACAAGCACGACCTCTAAATGTGCAAGGACAACTTCCAATGTATGAGACCATTTCGATCCAGAATTTAAAGATGATGCCGATGATAAGAAGACAAAAATGGCGAGATGTAAATACTGTAAGAAATTATTAATTACTAAATCACCTAGTGGGACCACTCATTTGAATAGACATAGTGATGCATGTGTTTAAAAACATGAAAAAGACAAGAAGTCCACTCAATAAATACTTTAATTCAATAAGGATGGTTTAATAAGTTCTTAGAACTATGATCCTTTAGTAGCTAAGGAGTCTCTAGCACATTTAATTGCTATTAAAAATTTACCATTAGGATTTGGTGATTATAACAGCTATGAAGATCATATTAGAAGATCATATTATCCAAACTTTAAAAGAGTTTTTAGAAATATCACTAGGAGTGATTTGATTAAAGTTTATGAAAATATGCGTAAAGAATGAAAATCTGAATTAACTTCATTAAACTTTTGTATTGCATTAAATTCAAAACAAGATTATTTAAGTGTAGTTGCACATTATTTAGATTCAAGATGGATAATGCAAAAAAGAATAATTGGTTTTCGAGTTGTTGATAATAAACATACTACTGAAATTATTAGAGATGGAATTTTAGATGTTGTTGAAGAATATGGGATAATGAATCGCATTATCTCTATCACTTTAGATAATGCTACCACAAATATAAAGGCTATAAAATTACTTAGTAATTTGGTAAGTTCATACATTGGAGGATTCTTACTGCATCAACATTGTGCATGTCACATCATCAACCTTATCGTCAAATAAAGTATGGATGTTATAAGTGTATATATTGAAAATATTCGATCTGCTATTACTTATGTTTATACTTTTAACCCTCGTATTGCTAAGTTTAAAAGATATTGTATTGCTCAAAGATTAAAACCAAGAAAATTGTAAGTTGACATGCCTGTAAGATGGAATTTCACGTATTTAATGTTGAAAAATGTATTACCATATAAAATTCCAATTAATATATTTTACAATTCAAAAATAGGTTTATTAGTACTGAAAGATGAAGATTGGTTTATTTGTGAAAAATTTGTATACTTTTTAGACATTTTTTATGAAGCTACTATCATATTATCTGGTATTTATTATCTTACTTCTCTAAATATTTTACGTCATATATTTTTTATTGTTGAAATATTTTGTAAGGAAAGATGTGATTCTATATTTGAATCAATTAGAACACATATACAATAAGTATTTTTGAAATATTAGATTTCAATTCCTTTATTATATTCATTTTATTTTATTTTAGATCCTTAAAGTAAATTAAATGGTCTTTCTAATTTAATTAACTACATTTCTACATGTTTTGAGATAGATTACAATTCTGAATATACAAATGCTCGTGACAAGTTTTTTGAAGTGTATAGTATATATGAGACTAAGTTTAGCAATAGTCAACAACAATATATTCCACAACAAACTGAAAAACAATCAAAGAATAAGTCTTTTTGGAGCATGATAGTTTCTTATTCTCAAGGGTGTGGTCGTGGTTCATTATTAATATCATCAAGTTCAAGTCAACCACTACCACTAATGAATCCACATCAATCCTCTTAGCATAACCAGTTATTGAGCTAGACTCTAATATCAACCCCGATGATGAGAACCTCAAAGTTTTGGACTAGTAGTAAAAGCATCAACTAAGATTCCCAGTACTTTTACAATTAGTCTGTGATGTTTTAACAATTTCAGTGTTCACAATTTCTTCAGAGTCTGCATTTGATACGACTAAGATAATAGTATATGAGCGGAGGACTTCACTGGCTTCTAAAATAGTTGAGATGCTAGCATGTGTTAAAGATTGAGAAAAGACGACAAAGCGAAATCAAGATACTATTTATATTTGTAAAGAAGAATTGGCCAAAAATTTTAATAACTTATACATGAACGATGATGATGAGTCATAAACTCATAATTAATGATATACTAGTTTTTTCAACTAATAATTTGAATTATAATAAATGATTATCAATAAAATCAAATTTCAATATTTCAAATTTTTTAATTTTATTATTTTTTTTTAACTTTTTATTATAATTCTAAATAGTTTTCTTAATAGTTTTGCTTTTTAACTTTTTTAATCAACTATTCAATTTCAACTTACATTATATATCCTATTTAATTATTAATAATTTTTTGACAATAGAAAAAAATAACATATTTAGTTTATGTTATCAATTTTTCAAAATAAAAATTCAATTAAAAAGTTACTAAACTTAACATGTTTAAAAAAAATTGTTAAAAAAGGGGTCAAGAACGGGCCACGCTGGGACTGCCCACTTCAGCCTATTTCAGTCCCGGCCTGACCTGACCTAGTTTTAGCCCGTTAAAAAACCCGGTGGGCCAACAGGCCCAGACCGGGTCCTATTTTTTTTCGCAGGTCAGGCCAGCCCACTCGCCCCCTCAAGCTCGTCATGGGTGGGCCAGGCTGACCCATCCCGCCCATTTTGTCATCTCTAGTTGCTATAGCTAATTACCCTTTTGCTTCAAGTATGGCCTGCTGACCTTTTAATTTAAGAATTAGCTTAACTTATAATGAAAAATATCATTAATTAATGTTGTTTATTATTACTTAGATTTCAGTTATTCACATGTTAGCATATTTAATTAACAATGCAAATTGTGAATAGAACTACTGCTTATGTATGCTTGTTTAAAACTTTGTGAATTTAGTTAATTAGTAATCTTTTTTTTTTCGAGCAAGCTATGTTTCATTAATTAGTTAGTATTTTTTTCCTATCTCTCATTCTATGGGTGACTAATATGTTATCCATATTGGTATCCATATCTAGTTGGATATTTTGACTCAAACTTAATTAAATCACTTATTAGGTCTTTATGAAATAATATGACTCAATATAATTGTTTTGGATATGTGGCCCAACATAGAAAATATAAGTTCCTAACACTGTCTCACTTGGGTCACATATGCACCGTATACAATTGTATTGCAAACTGAAGTATGGCTATGAAATTGTCATATAATTCTCGAATATCCCCAAAGTTGCAATCCTGTCCATCAGACAAATCAACACGAAACTAAAGTGTTCGTCGTTACACTTATTTGGATGGTAACTAAAACCCTCAACGATCACCATACCAATACACCTAAATGATATAAATCAAGTAAGGAATGTGGCATAGAAATTACACGCAATGTGATTTACCATGCCTATTTCCAACCGGTCCTTCTTAAATTTTATTGAGATCGACCATATTCTTTCCCCTTTAGTATATTACCACAAACTTTATCGTTAACTACAGTAGGAAAGCAAGGAATATATGAAATGCATCTTATATTAAAATTGAGCAGAGTCTACAATGAAAACCATCATCAACCAAAAATATAACAGTATATAAACATAAAAAAGTATCACACAATAAGTATCTAAACCAAACTATAAACTCCCATTAAAACTACACACCATCCAAAAATATAATACTCATGCGAGTAGTATGCTCGTAAAGGACTTTAGATGATAAATCTTTAGCGAGCAGATCTGCTATTATAGAGTTTGTACCGATATGCTCAATTGATACTAAAGAACTTTAAACTCTCTCTCTAATAGCTAAGAATTTAATGTCAATATGTTTTAACTTTGATGAGCTTCTATTGTTGTTGGAATATAAGAATGATGAGTTATTATCACAATAAAGCTTCAATAGCCTTTCACTACCATTTACTACGTGTACCTTGGTGACCAAGTTTTGTAGCCATATTCCCTGATTGGATGCCTTATAACATGCTTGAATTCTGCCTCCATAGTTGAAGTAGCTGCGAGTATTTGTTTGGAACTCTTTCAAAAAATGGCTCATCCAACTAAAAGAAAGACATAGCCCAATGTGGATCTTTTACTGTCTAGGCATCCTGCAAAATCAGAGTCGGAGTACCCAATGATGTCTAAAATTTCCGATCTTTGATAAGTACCTTTGTTTTTTGTAAGTACCTCATAATTCTCTTTGTTGTCTTCCAATAATCTACTCCAGGGTTACTCATATATTTGCCCAACATGCCAACTGTGGACTCTAGGTCCAGTTGCATATATACCTGAGCATATATTAGAATCCTTACAGCCGAAACATAAGGAAACTGTTGAATGTCTTCTTTATCAACATCATTTTTGGGACTTTGACTGAGGCTAAATTTATCTTTCTTAGACACTGGTGTATTCGTTGGTGCACATTTATCCATACCAAATCTACTGAATACCTTTTCGATATAGCTCTTTTACGATAATCCAAGGATATCCTGAGAGTGATCTCGGTGTATCTATTTACCTAATGCAAAAGAGAAAACTCCAAGATCTTTTATTTCAAAATTCTTTGCAAAAAATCTTTTAGTGTCGTGCAGAAAGCCTATATCACTACTTACTAGTAGTATGTCATCAACATAAAGCACCAGGAAGATAAACTTACTCCCACGGAGCTTATGATATGTACAATCATCAACAAGATTTTTCTCAAACCGAACGAAAGAATTACCTCATGAAATTTGTGATACCATTGACGGGAAGCCTACTTGAGACCATAGATGGACTTATTGAGTTTGCAGACTATAGACTTTAGATCTCTTGATACAAAATTTCTTAGTTGCACTATATATATTGTCTCATCAATGTCACCATTAAAAAATGTTGTCTTCAAGTCTATCTGATGAAGCTCAAGGTCAAAATGAGCAACAAATGCCATAATAACCCTAAAAGAGTCCTTTGATGCAACTAGAGAAAAAGGTCTCTTTAAAGTCTATACATTTTTATGAGTGAAGCCTTTAGAGACAAGACGTGTCTTACATCTTTCAACATTGCCTTTCAAATCTTGTTTAGTCATAAATATCCATTTACAACCAATTGGCTTCGAACCTTCAGATAATTTGACGAGATTCTAAACACCATTGTCTTTCATAGACTTTATCTCCTCATTCATGCCATCGATCTACTTTTGAGAATTGGATCTTTGTTTGACTCGTGCGAAGTTGATTGAATCATCTTTTACTATCCCAATGTCAAACTCATGTTCCTGGAGATGTACGGCATAATCATCTGGAATTGTACTTCTTTATTCTCTAGTGGACCTCCTTAAAGGCACTAGTTCTTGATGTTGTTGAGTTTGCTCTATACAAGTATTTGCCTCAACTTGGACAAGAACTTCTTGGACATTGTCTTGGACTGGAACAATTGCATCTTAAATAATAATTTGTCAAAAACATGATCCTGAGTATCCTAACCATTGTCAATAACAACCATGGAAAGAGGAACAAATTCCTCTTCAAAAACAATGTCCTTAACCTTATCTTCCCTCCCAAACTTAATATCCTCAAGAAATTTGGTATTTTCCGTCTCAAAGAAAGACTTTATAATCGGATCATAAAACTTATAGTCTCTAGATCTTTCAGAATATCCTATAAAGTAGCAACTTATAGTTCTTAAGTCTAGTTTCTTTTTATTTGGTCTGTAAGGCCTTACCTCAGTTGGATAATCCCATATGTGTAAAAGACTTATACTGGGCTTCCACCCAGTCCAAAGTTCATAAGGAGTTTTTATTACTACTTTGCTCGGTACTCTATTGAAGTTATGTGCTATAGTCTTAAGTACATTTCCCTATAGTGATTCTGGTAAAGTAGAATGACTGATCATACTTTTACCATATCCATTAGTGTTCTATTGCGTCGTTCGGCAACACCATTTGTGCTATGTTTCTCAGGCATAGTATACTATGAGATGATGCCATACTCTTTCAAATACATAGCAAAGAGTCTTGGACGTTGCTCACCTGATTCGTTATACTGACCGTAGTATTCACCACTATGGTCAGATTTGGCAGCTTTAATTTTCTTATCAAACTGATTTTCAACTTCAACTTTATAAGTCTTAAATATGTCAAGTGATTATGACTTATTATAAATTAAGTATATATATCCATAGTGAGAATAATCGTCTATGAACGTGATAAAGTACTGTATTCTATTCCAAAAAGCCGTAAAGAATGGACCACAGATATCCGTATGTATCAGTTCTAAGATGTTAGAGTTCCTATTGGCACCTAACTTCCTAACATTTGTCTATTTCTCCTTTATACACTCAACGCAGACTTTAAAGTCTACCAAATCAAGGGGACTAAGGATCCCATCAGATACAAGACATTGAATTTGTTGTTTAGAAATGTGTCTTAAGCATCTGTGCCACAACATCGATGAGTTCTCATTAGTTAATTTTCGTTTTGTATCTCTTCAATTAACATGCAAAGTTTCATTAACAGAGGGTTGGGTATTTAATATATATAACTTGTAATTAAGAAAACCAGTACCAACAATAATTGAATTACGCATAAAACTGAATAAATTATTTACGAAAGAACAAGTGAATCCAGATTTGTCCAATATAGAAATAGAAACCAAATTCTGCCTTAAAGACGGTACCATAAAAGTTTCATACAAATCCAAATATTTTTCAGAATTCAAAAATAACCTAAAATACCTTATAGCCTCCACTAAAATTGTTTGGTCGTCGCCCATATAGATGACTCTTTCAGCATTACTTGGTTTTCGGCTCTACAGGCAACCTTGCATGGAAACACTAACGTGAGTAGTAGTACCAGAATCTATCCACCAAATGTCCTTAGATACAGAAGTTAAATTAACTTCAGAACAAACATAAATAAGAAGCTAAGCTTTCTTTATAAGCCAAGATTTGTACTTAGTGTATTCCTTCTTCAGGTGTCCACCCTTTCCACAGAAGAAGCAACCTTACTCATCTTGTTTCTTCTGTGTCTTAGCAGGTGAAGCTACTACAGCTTCTTTATCTTTATTCATTTTCCTCTTCTTTGCTTTAGAGATAGTGGTCAAGTTAGTACTTTCAGGCCTTTTGACTTTGATTTTCTCTTCCTCCTAAATACAAATAGTTATTAACTCACTAATATTCTACTTGTCCTTTTGGGTGTTGTATATAGTCTATAGGTTCCCATAGTAATTAGGAAGAGAATGTAAAACTAAAGCCATAAGCAAATCCTCATTAATTTCTAACTTAAATTCCTTAAGCTTGCTAGCCAAATGAGACATCGACATAATGTACTCCCTTACATTTCCTTTACTGATATACCTCATTGAGATGAGTTTCCCCAAGATACTAATCATCTCACCTTTTTTGAGATATAATTTCTTAAGAGCAGCAAGGAAATCCTTATCATTTTCCCCTTTTGGCAAAAAGGCCTGTATGATTTCCGGAATAAAGCATTTCATGATCATAACACTCATACGATTGGTCTTTTCCCATAGCTCAAATTTCTTTTTATCCTCAGTAGAACTTTCTTCCATAAGAGTAGTAGGTTGGTCCTTTCTGAGTACCAGATCAAGATCTATACGACCTAGTACAATCATGACATTCTCTTTCTAGACCTTAAAGTTTGTGCTTGTAAGTACAATTTTTGTACTCAAATTGACAGAAATACTAGCAAAAGAAACTGAACAGAGAATAAAATAATACTATAAATTAAACATGCTCACAACTTAAATGTCATATATAGGCATATAATTTAATCACAAAAATATACAAATATGACATATATCACATAATCACATAAGGTAAACTACCATCACAAGATACCTTACAAAACATTAACAAGCCTTCCTTTTGGCCGACTCATTAATTTGCAAGCGGTACTCTCAACTGCAATGATCAAACACTGACAGTAAATCCTGTAAA
The DNA here is from genome assembly GCA_002914805.1 of Parasponia andersonii. Classification (NCBI taxonomy): domain Eukaryota; kingdom Viridiplantae; phylum Streptophyta; class Magnoliopsida; order Rosales; family Cannabaceae; genus Trema; species Trema andersonii. The sequence goes on along the minus strand of JXTB01000333.1, from coordinate 476,911 downwards.
GCAACAAACCTTTCTTTGCGCTGATTTATTGCTCACATGAAAACCGAATAACCATCACATATTTACCATCACATATGTATTTGTTATCATGCCAGATGATTACCTTTTTTTGGGTCGATAATCACTTGCATTAATAGCAAACTCACGATATCTTCATATGTTAGAATAAATAAGACTACGCAATAGAGGTTGCTTTGGTAACTTATTACTTTATCGAATCTATCCCAATATATAAGACAAATAATATAATGAAAATCATCCCAAAATGCCTAAGTCAAATAAGATTTTCATAAACACAAACAAAAGCAATTGAGTTTATAACATTTATCAATTCTTTAATCCAAACAAAGCTTTCAACAGATAATTATGGGTCATTACTTAAATTCACTTTGAGGTAATTAATCTTTATTAGTCATGTCTTGGATTGGATCCCCTTGAATTAGGTCGAAAATGACTCAATTCTACCCCAAAACAAACCAAAATATTGAAATTGGGTCAAAAATTGACTCTTGTACCCGAGAAGTCAACAATGCAGTGCTAGCCTAAAACTGAAGTGGCGCTACAGCACTCAGTGTTCTGGTTAACCAGAACACTGGTCCGCATTGCAAGTACTGCGACACTGATGTGCAGCCCCACGACACTTGCCTTTATGTCACTAGCATCGCAACACTATAAACATAGCACCGCGGTGCTAGGTTGATTTTCTGAAAAAATTATCCGATCTGAAAAATAGTCCAGATTGCTAAAATACCTCAAAACAATGAATTTAAGCCTTAATATTCATATTTAACAACTTTAAAACCCAAAAATGATCCCCCAAAATATCATAATATTCAATATATCACGTAAAACAGAGATCATGTATGAATAATCCAAAACTTAAAAAACTTAATAGGCATAGATTATCAAAACTAGAGTTATGCATGATTAACCTAATCAATTGAATATGAAAACATGCTTTGATACTACTTGTCGGATGATATTAGGATTACAAACAAACCAAATAATAATCGTAAATCATCACGCTAAATTGGCAGGTTAGGGTTTGTTGAATATGTCTGAGTCCATGGCTAATCTGTAAAGGATTAGAGATAGAAAGACCGAAAGCGAAAGCGTGAACAAGAGATGATGCCTTTAGGGTTTTTGGTCTTCTGCAATCTAAAACTTAATGTCACTTAGATGAAGTTCTTTATAACTGATGGTAGGTTACAGGAAATTGAACGTACACAATATTTTTGGCTGCAAAGGCCATAATCCTAATAGATTCTTTACATCGTTCATGTTGGGCATCCATCAAACCTAACTAAGTGACTAATATGGTATACACATTGATATCTATACCCAGTTGAATAATCTGACTCATCCTTAATTTAATCACTTATTAGGTCCTTATGAAATAATATGGCTAATACAATTATTTTATATATGTAAGATATACAATTTCCTAACGTATAGTACAGTATCTACTAAATTAGTTAATTTTAGTCAAAGATTTGTACTTGAAGTTCGATTAATATTATAAAACAAAGTCAAATTAAAGCAAACGAATTTAACCAAATCTGATTGTGTTTCTGTGTTGGTCGCCTTTCGAAAGATTAATTAATTAAAAACTATAATTGAGTTTGAATGTGTAGAAAAGTTGAATGGTCAAGAAGTCACAACATGTTTTAATACCATAATTGAAATGTATTCCCGTTGCTTAATTATGAAGAGGTCAAATACGCGAAGTTTGGAGTAAATGTAATCAAAATTGAAATAGGTGTCTTTGATTACTCGTGGCCCTTGGTGGTGGTTTTTATAGTGAATTAATTATGTTTGTATAGTGATTTTATACAGTACAAATTAAAATAGTTATGCCTATAGAATCCCATTTAGTCTTTTTCTTTCTTTTTTTGGTCGTCAGTAAACAAGATTTTCTTCTATTTTCAACGTTTTTCTAGTTGTAATCTTTTGGAACATGATTTTTTCAAGTGATCAAATGATGATCATATATTTGTGTGTATATATATGATCACTCAAGAACAAATACAAATTAAAATTAATTGGAATAAGCATACACAAATAAAGATACATGTATATAGATCGAACAAAGGAACATCTTTGAGCTATACCGAATGCTTAAATAATTTATTCGAGTTACCAACGAAGCTGGAAAAGTTATTTTCAAGCAAACTCTTAAAAATTAAAAATAATAAAAAAAGTCCTTTTCTAAGATCGGTTTGAGAGCTGCACATTGTGCATGCTTATGTTGAAGCAACAGTACTAGGGGGGAAAATGATAATCAAGAATAATGGCCAAAAAAAAAAAAAAAAGAAAGATCATGTTGTAATTTGTCCTCAAACACACCTTTTAACACACATATATATATAGTCGCAATGCATGTACATTTTAGCTTTCCTCTTATTTATTTATTTTTAATTTACGTTTTTTTTAAATCATGATACATACTAAGATTACTAATTAACATATATATTCTGCAAGAAGGAATTATTTGTTAAGTAATAAAAATACCTAAATGTATTTTTTTTTAATGAAGATATACTAGGATATCCAGGATTGCTCGGTTAATTAAATCGCTTATTTATAATTATAAGCATCACATCCTTCATTTTCAGTCAAATAATATTTATGATGCTACTTTTTGCAAACACAGAAATTTTTTTAGTATTTGACCCTGTAAAATTTATTTGTGATCCATATGCTCTTTTTGTCAGTTATTAAATAAAACGAAGTAAGATTGCTTTTTTATATAGTCGTATATAAGTTTATTTATCTCACGGTTATACTCTTTTATAATGAAGAAAGAATTATTAAATTACTTAAGTAGTTATATAACAAGAAAGGCTAAAATATAAATAAAGAGATCCAAGTAGATAGATTTGTCACTTTAATTTCTAGTATAATAATAAAGAAGCAGTCTGGCAGATACAAAGTCTACATTTTAAATTTATCATGTAATATAAAAATTGGTCCAAAAAATCCCAGGTGTTGGCATTTATATTAGTGTCATCGTAATGTTTCATAATCAAATATAGGCCGTTTAAGAAACCCAGTAGTGAAAAGTAGTTATTCTTGTTTTTTCACAGAGAAAAAAAATATTAATTAAAAACTAGTTGCTTTTAAATTAATATTGAACCTATAGCTATATATAAATACCTTACCTCTAAAAACCCTATCAATATGTAGCCGCATAATTTTTTTCCCCCCTGTATTCAAGAGAAATTAAAAATATTTGCATGTCTGGTAAAACTAATTTGTTAACACAATATACAGATACATTTAGGTATATTATAATAAAAAAAATAATAGGCTGCTAAGTTTTGAAATTAGTGAAGGGAAGATCATTCATCAGTATTTATGCTAAGAAAGAGGTTTTGCTTTCTTAATAGATATGTAGCCGGAGCTCATAACCTGGCAGTTTTATGGTGTTAACACAAACTTTTAGTTTTTTTTTTTTCCTAATAATATTACAACTAATCAGCTGTTTTGGTATTACCGAAAAAGAGAGAGTAGGGGTATTCATGGCTGGTCTAGATGATCTAAATCGTCCATTCAGAAACCATTCTGAATATGTGATTTGATCGATTTATCAATCCGTGTGGTTTGAATTGATTAATTTAGACTGACTGTATTTACATTTTTGCGGCCGGTTTGGGCGATTTCTACAGTTTGAAAACTTATAAAATTTGAATTATTACAACATTAAGTAAGCGCATATCATAATCATATTTCATCTAAAATTTAAAGTCTAAATATAAAACGAAACTATAACATAGTTAAAAGTTAGAACCAAATCGAAAGTTCTAGTAAACTTAAATTTTAGTTACAACTTACAATCTAATCAAAATTGAATAATAAACTTAAAATCTTTAATCTTAAACACGTTACAACAACAATAGTTAAAGTCTAAAATATCATAAGAATCTTAAGTGGTGTAGTGTTAAATGAGTTAAAAGTAATCATTACTCAATTAGGATGAATGAACATAAATTTTTAACTATTAATATATATATTTTAAATATGGGCACCAATCCAGTAGGTATTTTTTTTTTAACCTATGCATAGGTATCAATTTGGCTAATGAAAATTTAGCATGTACATTTTTTTATTGTAAAAAGTAAGAGAGAGAAAGAGTATTAATGATGCACATCTTTTCATGCACTAAAGAGTATTAATGATGCACATCTTTTCATGCACTTCATTATAGCAATGATCACCATTAGATGATGATCCAACGGCTAAAAAAAAATCCATATCCATAGGTAAAAAAAAAAATTACCTATTGGATTGGCAACCTTTTAATATATATACAAACTTATTAACCGATTCGATTTGAATCCGACCGAATTTGTCTAAAACTGAAAATCAAACTGATCAAATCGATTTTCATTTTTTTAAATCCGTAACCGGCCATTTAAAAAGAGAATTCACTTGAATTAGATAATTTAGACTAGATTGGTCAGTTTTCATAATTTAGCTGTTTTTTTAACACTCCAGCTCCCTGATATTGTAAATTAAGAGCGCTAATAAGGTTTATTAAAAGAAACAAAAAGATAAGCATTTCTTTTCAGTTTAAAAAATTAAATTTGTTTGAAAACAAAGGCATGTGGGGATCACCTTGGGTATATACTATATATATATATATATATATATATATTATTAACTCTTTAGCATCTGAAGAGCACGCTAATGATGTATTATTGGTTGACAATGATGTTTTCTTCGATATTTTCAAAATCATATTTGCTAATATTATATACTATAAATACGACAAGTTTCCTCATATACTTAGAAGCCATTGGATAGTGAATTACAATTTGGAGAATCATTAGGGGTGGATAATATATACAGTGCTCTCAATTATATGGTCAGCAACGTTTCAAAAAATATATACATTTGGTTAGCAAGTCATCAAATTCAGATGGAGATAACTTAATTTTGATTTATTTTACGTGTGGATTAAGCATTGCTGTTCTAATCGTATAATTTTTCTTTTTAGATCATAAACAGATTGATGAGAACGTCATCATTTTACGTGTGCATCCCAATAGTAGATCGGTACTTACTTATAAAACAATCTCTTGCACTCACCTACAAAATTATTAATTAAATAAGAAAGAAGTTACAAAAAGCAGAGACGGAGTCTGAGAATCTATTATAAGAACAATCTCTTAAGAAAGCCCTCCGTAATGTCATCCCAAGACAATCCCGTTGGAGAAAATCAATAACGCCTCGTTAAAATCTAAATAGAGCAAACTCTATTGGAACAAATATATAAAGAAAGGAAAAAATAGTAGACTGTCTCGACAAAACTACCAAGCAATAACTAAATTAATACATATATTTGGATGACAAGACCAAAACGTACTAACAATATAAGAATGTGATAGCAAGATGGTCAGTTACTTGCCATTTTTGCAGTTGTGTGAAAAGTACATATTCATCATATCAATCATGTATGAGCATTATCTCCGAGCGTGCTCATATCTCTAACGAACATTCATACCATTCATTTTAGCCAATTGGATCACAAGTGGAGTCGCTCTCAAGCGAAAAAAATTCGATTAAATCAAGCAAAACCCAAGTGTGTAACTAGAGTAAGCAGAGTCGTTTTCATTTTATATTGATAATGTTATCTTTAAAAGTAGTCTTTCAGGGAGATTTTTGTTAATTAAATTAGGGTCCAAGAACACGAAAATACCTTCAACTATAACACTAGTTCTGAAAGAGATCCAATTGTAATTCTCTTTAGTTAATTAATACTTAGTACCACATAATATGTCAAATTGATAAAATTCATATTTATGAATGTTATTAAATTTAATTATCTTAAGTTTTAAATATTTACCTATTGAATGTTAACAAATAACATTCCCGTAAAGTGATATTAAAAAACAAGTGGGAAAATAGGTATGATCAACAGCATTATTCTAACTGCATATAGTTTTCCAAGTAAGAAAAATCTGATTCCACATTATTGTTTCTAAAAAGAGAACCCAAACTAAAAATAAATATTGGAGATGCAATAGACGAAATCAATAGAGAAGAGAAGAAAAGAAAAGAAAAAACGAAAACTAAGAAACCAACCACGCTGACTAGCTAAAACAAACCCAGTAATCAGAAAAACATATTGAAGGGAGGACCAAGAAACAAATAATGAATCTAGAAATTATCCGAATCTATCAAATCAAGTGGCAATGAAAAAAAGTAGCTAGATCATCAACACAAGAATTGGAGTCCCTAGAATAGATCAACACAAGAATTGATCATCAGCTAGGTGATCAACACAAGAGTTGGCGTCTCTCGAACCGTGAAGACGAAACATCTTATAACAGTAACATTTAAAAAAAAAAGGTGAAAGGGTACGTAGAAGATTATAATGAAATTATATTAATATAGGAACTATTGATTTTTTTTTTTTGACATTTATTACACTCTAAGAGATGTTTGATTGAGTGGAATAGATATTGGAATAGAATGATCATTCCACTAAATAACTCATTCCACAATTTGATTTTAAAAAAGAAATTGAAATTTTCATTCTAACGGAAACTTATTTCTATCAATTGGTATAATTTTGTTTCCATTGTTTCTTCTAAAGAATTTCTATTCTATTCCTTAAGTCATAATTAAATTGATATTATTTCTTTTTTTTTCGCACAAAATGTAAACTTTTTTATATGTATTTAAGAATTTTAATAGTAATAATATTCATTATTTCTCATTTTGTACACATATAGAAATACTATTTTCCAGATTTTCTATATATAATTATATTTTTGTTGCATTTTTAAGGTTAAGTTACTCACACATTTAAAATTAATTTATTATTTTTTAAAATCATAATAGTGATAATTACTAAATTAGAAATAAAATTTTGTAGTTTATTTTATTATGATATTATTAATTAATTATATAAAATAATGAACTTTTTAAGTTGAAATAATAACTTTTTATCAACTAAATTTTAATAATTAAAAAATATATAAAATTCAAAAAAAAGAGTATTATAATCAATACAATATTTATTCTATTCTATTCCATTATCAACCAAACAAGATTTTTATTCTATTAATTATTTTAATTTTTCAACTAAACAATAAAATAAAATTTATATTTTTATTCACGTTCTATTTCATTATAATTCTCGTTTAAGAGGGACAACTCTATAGAATTATTTAATAGTTTGCATTTGGTGCATATATAGTTCGTAGTACTAGTTGAAACTAGCTAATAAACCGGTTTAAGGTATAACACTGTGTCAAAATGGCATTTCGTGCGAATTTGTAGAAATTCATGAGCTGCAGGCCTAGTTGTAAATCTTAGCTAGAGCTATATAGCTAGAGAAAGTAAGCATTGAAGGACTGGCTCACGGCAAGCCCCTTCGAGTTTGGGCTCAAGAAACTCCCTGACTCCGTGAGTATGGCTTGGCATTGCCTGTTTTCCCACCCTATATAGGACTATAAACGCATATATATATATATATATACATATATGAATTGTGTGAGAGAGAGAGAGAGAGAGAGGTGTGATGTGAAAAGGACATCACGAAGGATATGGGGTTTGAAAGAGAGAGATAAGAGTGGGTGGTTCTTCCAAAGGGACAGATATACATACATAGGGGGTCTAATCACCAAGTCAAGGGGGTAATGATTACGTATAAATTTGGCTTCTTCTTTGGCAATATATTATTTGTATTTATAGAATTTGTTTGCCTCTTTGTTTCTTTTGAAGGTTAGCCCTCGTGGGTTTGTCTTTTAGTGACATCAAAGCGATTTAACAGGTTGAGTATTGTGAATGAGAATCACAAAAGTACGTACATATAATGTCTGAACTCCAAAACAAATGAATTCATATACTTAATTTCTGAACCCCAATACCTGCCATCTGCAGATTACCTGCTCGTTACAGCAATATTTTAATTATGAAACAAAAATATAGAAAAAGAAAAAAGGTGCCTGAATCAATGTTAGGAGTTAACTCTAGGTAATTATCACAATTGACAATTTTATTTTTCCTTTTTGTCAAAAGTACTTTCTCAAAAATGTGAACTGGGTTTGAAGGGTTTATGATTATTTATGATCCCAAATTTAATCTTATTGCTACTTACACTCATTTTTAGTATTGAGATTTAAGATTCACAATTCGCTCCTTTCTTATTTATTTATTTTTTTTTAAAGAAAGTACTTAATGATTGTTTAAGGGATACTAAGGCCTATAATAGTTGGTACATGGAGAAATTTCACATTAAGGGAGGAGACCTTGTTGATATGTATAGACGCATATATTTGAAGGTAGCAAAATCCATTAAGGAGGTGAAATATTGAATTGAAGAGTGGAGAAAGAAGTGGGTGGCGTGGTACTAGCTAAAGTGACAGGCAGGTGAGGGAAGAGGAGTAGCTATATATTGCTAAGGGGCATCATCTTAAAGAGAGACCCCCGGGATTTAAGGGGCGAAAATGTGAGAACCGATCAGAGACCAATTCCCAATGGGAAAGTGACAGAGTAACCTCGTGGCCGACAGCTATAGGGTGGCCCTGAACTCCTGCGACGTTCTTTTGACTTGGGACACCGCACGTGATCACACCCGTCTCCTATGCTCCCACTTGCTTAATTTCCAAATCCTTAGATATGTTCAAACCTAATAAGGGAAAAGAAAAAGCTAGCTATGTACATATGATATTGCAAATTTGCATTTTGGTTGCTTAATGACCTTCGGATTTTAACATGTTTACAAATTTGTACCACACACTTATATCGTGCATACAATGTTTCCTACATCTAAGTGTCAACGTAAATATTGTTCAAAGACTTTTGTGGTTTGACATCGTAATTGTGTACTTTTATGTAGTAATGTGGCTCATATTATTATAACTTCTTTTCTCTTTTTGACGGATTTTTTTCAACGGATTTTTTTTTTTTGAAGTTGACTGGGATTTGTCAACTTTAATAAAACTAATATTTCTATTTTATATACATAGTTGCCAAATATATTTTTTTAATCTTTAAATCATTATTTGATTACTACCATAATCTGAGTAGTTAGAAAAATAAAATAATAATACAATGAATACATTTTTTTTAATATATTTTTATATTTTTTATCATGAAAAAACGTGTATAACGAATTTAAATTGGACAAAATAATACCTATAAAGAAATTACTTACTGAATTGGTGTCTTATATATATAGGTTACTAATCTAGTAAGTATTTTTTTCACCTATACATAGAGATTATTTTTTAGCCGTTGGATCATTATCTAATGGTGATCAAACAGTTATAATGATGCACATGAAAAGATATCCATCATTAATGTTATTTATCTCTTTTATTTTTTATTATAAAGAGACGTGCATGATAAATTTCAATTAGCCAAAATAGTATCTATGTATAAGTTAAAAAAAATATTAACTGGATTGGTGTACATATATATAAATATATTTATACAAATTAATCTATTTAAAAGCATACACCTCCTTTCTCTTTTATTTTCCATTTTCCTAAAATATACGAAGGCATTAATAAGGATTAGATCAATTTCACAATTTCAAAACCGGGATCATCTTCTATAATTAACTTATAAGTGGTTTGAGAGATCTTTTAGAGAGCTATTTAAGTTTTGAGTTTCAAATAGCATCTAGTAAAACTTGATTTCAACTAGATTATTTTATGTTTTGATTCTTATGAGATTTAAAACTGGAGAAGCAGAGCCATGGTTTTCTCTTCGGTTAAATCTGATTTTTATAAGTACGTTTTCATTGTTTGTACTTCCTACAACAATTTGATGAAAACAATTGCATATTTATCTATTATTACCTTATAACTAATATGTTATATTAACTAACTTGTAAGTACTTTTTTTTTTTGATAAAAACACGCTCCTTAAAGAAATAATATTAATAAAAGTTAAAAAACTTCAATTATAGTACAAACACAGAGGATTACAATTTGAAAATCCTAGAAAAAGAAGACGAAAAATGAATTGTAAACATAACAATATCAAGAATTATGGGCTACCATAATTCTCCAAAAGAAGAAGATAATAAGAACTACCAGTAAACAATTGTCTTCATCTACTACTAAACTGTATTCTTAGTGAGTAGAGACTATGATTACAGCACCAAAAGAAATTTATACCTACTGAAAAGAAAACCATCTCATCCGTATCACAAATCTAAATCAAAGAAAAAAAATTCTTAGATTCAAGATCTAGTAAATAGAATTTAAAACCCACACAGATCAAATATCAAGTGGTACAAAATTTATGCAAATAGGGTATTACAACCAAATCTAAATTTGGACTTATTAGAAAATTAAAGAAAAAAAGAAAACTCCATCATTCTCGAAAGAGATTAGGAAAGATAGAAAAGGAGGAGAAGAGACTAGAGAAAGACATCAATGTACTCCCTTTTTGACCTATTGTGAGAATGAGGGCAAAGATTTTTTGGCTGTTTGATAGTACAAAGATAACTGCTTAGTATTTAACCATGCCCTTTTACCCATTCACTTGTCAATTGCCACCTATAAAATTAGGTCTTTTAAGTTACAAATTTAGAAAGAAGTGTCATCAAGTATTACATTTTCCAATTTATTTACTTGAAATACAAATGATATTGATTACTCTCAATGGAAATATGTTTAGAATTTTGGTATGATTTTAAAGAAAAAGTAAAAATAAAAAAAAAAAGAAAATATAACTAAGACATTGATAATGAAAATGTAGTATCACTTCTCTTTTTGTTGTTAAATATATAAATATCAACAACAGTATACTTGTACGTACTCTGAATATATTCAAATGGTATTGCCTACAAAACTATTCTAATAATATTATCTCAAAGTCACTACTCAAACAAAAAAAAAAAGAGTTAATAATATTAATAGCACCTGAATTATGCTTTGTATAATTTTGCCCGATAATTTTCAACTTATATAATAATGGTCACTGAATTATATAATTGTTCAATGATCTTTTTATTAAAGCTTATTAACTATTTAACAGAAATAAGTAATTACAGACCATTTAGTTCGGTAATTATAATTAAGAATGAGATTCTAAATTTTTAACTTTC
>JXTB01000333.1:451260-462772 GCA_002914805.1 Parasponia andersonii | reverse complement strand
TACTATTGGATTCGTTGTATCAAGATAAGTTGAACGTGACTGGTTTTATAATCTATTGTTGCCAGCAACAATTCGGAACTCGGTGACTTTCACCATCAATGCTAGTGATACGAGTCTTCAACGATGGCGAAACTCCGACAACAGCGGTTTGGCAGGCCGACTGTCCGATCTAGGTGGGTAGCAGCGCTCGAAAGTGACTAGAGAATGGTCAATCGGAGCTTGTCGGGGGGAGGGGGGGGAGGTATAGTGAGTGGGCCTACTTATATATATAAATACAATACTAAAAGAAATATGGGGTTCGATAACTTGTGATAAAAGCATAACAATTACATAATTCAATGGCTAATATAAGTTAAAATTATGGGAAGAAAATTGATACAGTGAATATAATTTATGAACTATGATTAGTTTTAGCTTATGCTTTGAATCATTTCAAAAACATAAAGTTTCTTTTGAACTTCAAATATTAATTTATACGAAATGTTTTAAAATTTTAATTTGCTAGATGCTCATACAATTTTTATCATTGTACATCAACGTTAAATTGCCCTTGATCATATATTCATGATAAATTACGTATATATCGGGAATTTTCAATTAGTAATTAGTATTGTTCTTAGAGGAGTAATAGGGACTACTTTCTGTTCCACTCTTTGGTCTCGTATTTCTTTATAGGATTTCTAGAATCACTTTCTTTTCCATTTTTCTATTTCAATGCTTAACCCTTTGATTGCACAATAATTTGTTATATTATAATATGATGAGATATTTTAGTAGAGTTCATCTATTACACAAAGAGGCTGAAAAATTGAGAAAAGAGTGGTCTCACATAATTTATCCTTTTGAATAATTAAACACTAATTTGTACTTTATTATATATTATTTTTATAATTTTAAACATTAATTAATATGGCTTATCATAGTCACAGATTTAGTCTAATTAGTAACTATATTCACTTCTATTATTAATATTTAGAGTGTTGAATCCACCACTCTCTTTAGAGGGAAAAGCCCCAATATTGTGGCTTCTTTAGGACACAAATAAAGCTGCATCTCTTTCTTTCTTTTTTAATTAAAAAAAAAGATTATATTCAATTCAATAAAAATCTAATACAAACTAAGATCAAACTATGTAGACGATATTAAACAATCGATTAAATTAGCCATCGATTCTTAGTGGCAAAGAATAAAAAAATAGAATACAATTTATACCTAATATGCACACAACTCTCTTCAGGGAGAATAAATAGAGCTCCACCAGAGATACATCCTAAGTTCTTTCAAAATGTCCTTCACCACCACCAGAGTGGACCTTTCTAATTGATGTTATAACGAATTTTCTACAAATATGGATCGTTGGCTAAAGAAATTCTTTGATATTTGAATCCCGTCTAAAGTATCAAATCTAGAATAATACAATAAAATACCATAAAAAACAATGAAATCACACAAAACCCCACATAGATATAGAATTAAATTGGATAAAGCTTCCAAAGATATATATCTAGCAATGGGAATAAAATACCTTAATAAATATGAAAGAAATATTTGGAAAAAACAAATAAAAAATGCAAAACAAAAACAAAAATTAAAACCCTACGACAGAGGGAGAAAGTGATAGATTTCACAAAATATTAAGACTTACATGTTGAAAATAAATTTGTTTAAGCTCATAAAAAGTGTTTTAGGCTCATCAACATAAGGCCAAATAAGTTGGAGTTAGCTAAAGTACAAAGCTCATAAAAGAAGAATTTCAAGTCCAAATTGAATAAGCCTTCTGCCTAGAATCTTCTAATGTTAGCTAAATATTAGTTTTTTTATATGTGTTACATTTGATTACTTAGATTATTATTAGAAGTGTGTAGAAGAAAATATGTGTAGCTTAAGAATTTTTGTAATTATTTATTTATATGGTCCTCATTATTTTTCATGTAGTATAAATACCCCTCTCTATTTGAGTTTTAAGCATTAAGTAAGAAGCAAAGCTTCTAAGAGTGAATAGAAGAGAGAAAAAAAGTATAGCTTCTAATGAGTGAGTGAGTTTGAAGAGTGAAGTTGGTAATTTTTCTCTTGTAATAATATTTGAGTGAGTAATAAAACTTATTTTATTTCTAGCAAAGTGGTATTAGAGCGAGATTATGAGTTCTCTTGAAATTCTAAGTATACTCTATGGTTACAACTTTGACTAATCTTTCACATGAGAAAAGAATTATTGAGATTAAGAGTATTATCTATTTATTCCAAATATAATACTACTATATATCAAATCGAAGCTTGACGAGACGAAGATGTTACCGCAAAAATCAACCTAATTAGAGTCCGAATGAGTCTGAATAAGTTGTCAGAAATTTGTTACCATAACTGAGTCAACTCACCAAGTTAAGCCGAGTTAGAGCTGTTTAACCGAGCCGTTAGAGTTATTTGACCAAGCCGTCAAAGCTGTTGACTGAGCTATTAGAGACGTTGAAGCCATTTGACTGTGCCATTGACTGCACCATCGGAGTTTTTGATCGTGCCATTGACCAGAATATTGACCGAGTGTTAACTTTGACCGTTGAGTTTAATCAAGTCAATATACTAGACAATCGTAAAGTTTTTTAACGTTTCGGATCCATCTTTGTAGTCGAAATTTCTAAAAACTCACATTATTATGAGTTATGGCTACTAACAGTTTTGCATCTCTTTAGGTTCCACCACTTCAAGACAACAACTTTGATAATTGAACTATCAAAATGAAAGTCTTTTTTGGAGCACATGATGTTTGGAAATTAGTGGAGAAAAGCTACGAAGAGCTAAGGGATGAGGTAATATTATCCTGAAGATAAAAGGATAGTTTAAAAGATTCAAGAAAGAGAAACAAAAAAACTTTCTTCCTCATCTACCAGGCTTTAGATGACGATGAGTTTGAGAAAATCTCAAGTGCAACCTCCGCTAAGAAAGCATGGGAGAAACTTTAAATTTTATATAAGGGAGAAGAAAAGTTTAAAAAGGTTCATCTTCAAACTCTAAAAGAAGAGTTTGATTTACTACACATGACGAAGATTAGTCAGTTTCTAACTATTTTTCAAGAGTTTTAGCCATTTTGAATCAAATAAATAGAAATTGTGAGAAACTTGAAAATGTTACGATCATAGAAAAGATTCTTCGATCGTTAGATTCAAAGTTTGAGAATATTGTTAGTGTCATCGAAGAAAAACTCTTGGGTTCGGTACAAGCTCACGAGAAAAAGAAAAGGAAGAAGCCGAATTTCAAGGAGCAACTTTTCAAGACACAACTCATAGAGAGAAAAGATATCCAATGTAGTGAAAGAAGTCAACGTTGTCACAGTAGAGGACAAGTCTGAGGACAAGGATGTGGTACAAGTCAAGGTCATGGACAAGGTTGGAATTCTAACAACAACCATAATTAGCATATCCGCAATTTTGAAAAAGAAGAAAACTCTACAAGAGGTCATAGTATAGGTCGAATGAACTAAAGGCATGAGAAATCTCAAGTTAAATGTTTCAATTATCACAAGTATGGACATTATGCTAGAGAATGTAGAGCACCCAATAGTAGAATTGAAGAGAAAATTAATTATACTGAAGAAAAAAGAGAAGAAAATGGCATTGTACTACTAGCATATAACGACAACAACGGAAGACAAGACAACACATGATATCTTGATACCGGTGCTAGCAATCATATGTGTAGGAGTCGATCAATATTATTAGAGCTTGATAAATCAATCAGTGGGAGTGTTTCTTTCGGTTATGATTCAAAAGTAGCGGTAAAAAGAAAAGGTAAAATTCTTATCCGCTTGAAAAATGAGAGACATTAATTTATTTCAAATGTTTATTATGTATTCACAGTAAAAATAAATATTTTGAGTTTGGGACAACTCTTAGAAAAAAGTTATGATATTCACTTGAAAGATTATAGTCTTTCTATAAGAAATAACAGCATAAACTTGATTACCAAGGTACCTATATCAAGAAATAGAATGTTCTTATTGAACATTCAAAATGATATGGCAAAATGTCTTAAAGCATGTTACAATAGTTCATCATGGCTATGGCATTTAAAATTTGGGCATCTCAACTTTAGAGGACTAGAGCTACTATCCAAGAAAGAGATAGTAAAGGCTTGCCATGAATTAATCATCCTGATCAGCTTTGTGAAGGATGCTTACTCGGAAAGCAATTTGGAAAAAGCTTTCCAAAAGAGTCGAATTCAAGAGCGTAGAAGCTACTAGAGCTCATGCATACAAGTATGTGCGGTCTTATCAAACCAAGTTCTTTTGGTAAGAATAATTCTTCTTGCTCTTTATTGATGATTTCTCAAGAAAGGCTTAGATTTATTTCTTGAAGTAAAAATCAGAAGTCTTTGAAGCTTTCAAGAAGTTCAAGTCTGCTATAGAGAAAGAAAACAGTCTTCAGATCAAAGACATAAGATCTGATAGAGAAGGAGAATTCACTTCAAAAGAGTTCCAAAAATTCTGTGAAGCAAATGGAATTCGATGACCTTTAACCATTCTAAGATCCCCTTAATAGAATAGTATGGCAGAAAGGAAAAACCGGACTCTCCTCAACATGGCTCGATGCATGTTGAAAAGTAAGAGATTACCCAAAGAGTTCTGGATAGAAGTTGTTTCATGTGCAACTTATATTTCTAATCGATCTCCAATAAGAAGTGTATGGGGAAAGACACTACAAGAAGCATGGAACAGAAGGAAGCCTGGGGTATTCCACTTGAGCATCTTTGGAAGCATAACTCATGTGCATGTGTCAGACGAGCATAGAACCAAGCTTGATGATAAAAGCGAAAAGTTCATTTTCATCGGCTATGATATCAACTCCAAAGGATATAAGTTATACAATCCCAACAATGTAAAAGTAGTCATCAGCCAAGATGTAATATTCGATGAAAAAGGGGAATGAGACTTTGGTTCTCAAACAAATAATTACAATTTCTTTCCACAATTTGAAGATAAAGAAACACTAGTAAGGTAAGCAAGAGAAGTCCATCAAGAGGCTATTACTCCACTTTCCTCACCAACATCATCCACTCATGAAGAAGTCTTTATGATCTGCATGAGGTGACTGATAGACTTAAAAACCTCACTTTATTTTGCCTATTTATTGATTGTGAACTAGTGAATTTCTAAGAGGTTGTACAAGATGAAAAGTGGAAGAATGTGATGGATGATTAAGTCGAAGCCATAGAGAAGAATGATACTTGGAAACTATCCACTCTTCTCAAAAGTCATAAAAGTATAGTGTAAAATAGGTATACAAAGTAAAGAAGAATGCTAATGGAAAGGTAGAAAGATACAAAGTAAGGCTAGTTGCGAAAAACTATAGTCAAAGAGCCAACATTGACTACGACGATGTATTCGCTCCTGTTACACAATTGGAAACTATAAGGCTAATTATTTCTCTTACTGCTCAGAACAAATGGAAGATTCATTAGATGGATATAAAGTCTGCATTTCTGAATGAAGTTCTTGAAGAAAAATTCTATATCAAATAACTATTGGGTTATGAGGTGAAAGGGCATGAAGATAAGATTTTGAAGTTGAAAAAGGCTCTTTATGGTCTAAAGCAAGCACCAAGAGTATGGAATAGCTGAATTGACAAATATTTCTAAGAGAATAGATTCATTAAGTACTCTTATAAATATGCTCTCTATGTTAAAACTAAAGATGGAGACATTCTAGTCGTATGCTTGTATATAGTTGATTTCATATTCACTAAAGGTAATCTAAGTATATTCGACGAATTCAAGAGAGTAATGACACATGAGTTTGAAATGACAGACATCGGACTTATGTTGTACTACCTCGATATAGAAGTTAAGCAAAAAGAAGAAGACTTTTTAATCTCGAAATTAAGAAAGCTATACAAAAGAGATCCTAAAGAAGTTCAATATAGATGATTGCAAGTCGATGAGTATATTGGTGGAATGCGAAATAAAATTATTCAAAGATGATGAAGCAGAAAATGTGGATCCAATACTCTTCAAGAGCCTTGTTGGATACCTTCGGTATTTGACATGTACAAGACCCAACATTCTCTATACAACTGGACTAGTAAGTCGTTACTCACTTTAAAGCTACAAAGAGAATTCTTCGTTACTTAAAAGGTACGATCATTCTTGGCTTATTCTATTCAGTTTTTAATGATTACAAACTCGTTGGTTACAGTGATAGTGATTGGACTGGAGAAACTGATGATCAAAAAAGCATAACTGGTTTTGTACTTTTCATGGGAGAAACCGCATTCACCTGGATATCCAAGAAACAACTGATTATCACTTTTTTAACATGTGAAATTGAGTACGTAGCTGCTACATCATGTGTTAGTCATGTAATTTGGCCAAGATGGTTGTTGAAAGAATTAAATATACCTCAAAAGAAGCCAATGGAGATTTATATCGACAATAAGTCAGCAATAGCTTTGGCTAAAAATCCGGTCTTTCATGACCAAAGCAAGCATATCGATACTCACTATCATTACATAAGATAATGTGTTGGAAACAAAGAAATACAATTGAAGTATGTGAGATAGGTATTTTTACCAAGCCACTCAAGTTTGAAAACTTTGCAAGATTAAGAAACTTGTTTGGTATTATAAAACAAGTTTAAGGGGGTGTTGAAAATAACCTTATTTAAGCCTATAAAAAGTATTCTAGACCTATCAACATGAGGCTCAATAAGTTGGAGTTAATCCAAGTACAAAGCTCATAAAAAAAAAAAATCCAAGTCCAAATTGAAGAAGTCTTCTATCTAGAATCTTCTCATATTAAATAAATATTGGTTTTTTTCATGTGAATTATTTGATTACTTAGATTATTATTAGAAATATGTAGAAGAAAATATGTGTGGCTTAAGGATTTTTGTAATTATTTATTTGTGTAGTTCTCATTGTTTCTCATATAGTATAAATACCCCTCCCCATTTGAGTTTTAAACATCAAGTAAGAAGTAAAATTTCTAAGAGTAAAGAGAAAAGAGAAAGAAACATAACTTCTTGTAAGTAGGTTAACTTAAAGAATAAAGTTAAGAATTTTTTTCTTGTAATAATATTTGAGTGAGTAAAACTTATTTTATTTTCAACATTACAAAGAGATAAAGAGGAGACAGTAACGAGCAGGTAAGTTTTTTACTTGTTTATTTTTATTTTATGTGAGAAGTAAAATTGTAAATAACCATCTGGTCACATGCAGCTACATAATTTCGTACGCGCACAATTTATACTTCGTGAATAAAAGAAATTACTGGCAAGTACGAATGTTCTACATTTTCTAAATATTGGACATATATCTAGTGATCAGCCTAATTTATATATTAAGTACTATATAAATTATGTTACTATGAAATATATATATATATATCAATATGACTAATTATCTCAAATCTTTACATATATCACGTACTAGAGAACTCGTTAAAAAATAATAGAATTGCTAATAACAATAACATTAATTACTAGAAAACCACCAGTTATCATTTCCATGTAACTATTTACTGCAGCCACCCAAACATTGGATAATTAATGAGCCTAAATGTGCATCAAAAGTTATCTTTAAACTAATGTTACTATATGACATATATCATTGATGTACATATATCACGCATCTTCAAATAAATTTCGAACTAGAACACAACGAAAGAAAAAGCAGGAATTTGTTGTCGTGCAATCATCACTATGATAATAACCATCATATAGTTAGATTTAATTGGTAAACTGACTATTAATAATTATTGTCATTTCAAGTGTCCGGTCATTCTTTTTAGCGGCTCCCATATGTATATATATATATATATATATAGACATATAGTTCACCACTAAATTTCAACGCCTCCAAATGGCCGCATATTGTTTTGAAGTTGTGGATGATGATTAACTCGTCACACTACAATAATTAATTTCCTTAATGGTAATACTTAGATGGTAGAAAATATTTTATGTCCTTTTACTATCTTTTTCAATGTGTCTTTGTCACCGTCAACCTAGGGTTTAGTAAAATTCTAATGTACGTGTTAGGTAAGTCATGGTCAAATTTAAATATATCACCCAACGTATAAGAAAATTTAAGCCTTCTCTGTTTGGGTTTTGAACTTTGTGGCTTTTGCTTATGACTTTCGGATATGCCTCTTTCAAATTACACCAATTTCCTCGTTCAAATTTCTCTCTGCTGCTTCTATATGTGAAGAGTTCGCCTCATCTAGAAATGTAGAAAGAGAAACTAGAGCTTTCGGGAGGCAGAGAGAGAGAGAGAGAGAGAGAGAGAGAGTTTTAGTAGTATATATAGAAGAGTCGGTATATATTTTAAGACAATTTTAAGAAGGTCGATGATTAATTATCGTACAAAATCTACAGAAAAGGCGGATCCTAACTAATAATTTTTTTTAGAACAAATAAATGATTATTTCGGATAGTTAATTATCCAAAGAATTAATTAATAAGAACATGAAATCGTATGAGACTAAGCAAAGTAAGCAAATTCATACTTAGCCCTGTTGAGAAAACTTTAACTATATTTATATAGGTCCGACCCTTTGACATATATGCTACGCGTAATTTATATATTCTAGGGTGTGATCAAGGGAAGAAAAATATTGACCTAGGCATAAGTTTCACGATGGCTTATCATAATTATATCATTTTCCCCTCAACTTGTAGGCTATGGCACTATAGTGCAGAAGTACTATTTAATTTATGACCTACTTAATTATATATATATATATGTATATATATTAATTGAATAACTTATCTATAGTAGTACCACGCAAGTACACTGATGACAATTGACCTATCTCACACATGTCTACAGTTATTTTCTTAATTATGAAAACTCATACAGAAATTTATCAGCTAAAATTTAATCTTTCTTTTTTTTTTTTTTCATATCTTGTGTATGAGAGATCTAAATTGGGTGAAGATTACAACAAGTTAGAAAACTACAAACTAGTACCAAGTTGATAGACTTACATTAAGTTCTATAGATCATATCAATTTAAAAATTGCTTTTCTAGTCCTGATTATTTTGAGAGATTCAATGAGAAATAGGAGAATAAGAACAATGTTTTTTTTCCCCATATAATGTGTTTATTTACACAATTATTTTTGTTTCAGGTAAAATGGAAAATTTATTATTAAAATAAAATATTTGCTATAATATGAAGTAATAAAATTAGAAATTTCTTAATTATAACATAAAACATCAATATAGAAAAAACTAATCTTAGCAAGTGTATAGCTTGCTTTATTCCTGGAATAATAGATGAAACAACAAGACTCACTGTCACTATTTTTATAATACAAAGTTCATATCACTAGTAGCAAGTAGCAAGATCATAATTACTAGACATACTACTAGAGGAGTTCATTGTACTCACAACAACACTAAGATCATACCACATAGATAATGAATCTTAGGATTGCTACAAGATCCATGTTTTACCATCTCAAAATGTAACACCTTAATATAGACTCTATTTTCTTGAATCATGTTGTTATTATCTATATTAAATCTTTTCCAGATATGGATTATAAAATATTCATATCTAGAAGAAAATCAAAAAAAACAAAAAATAATAATAAAAATAAATAAAACCTACGTGGATTTTGAACTTGGACAAAATTCCATAAGAATAAATTAATAGGAATAAGCGCTCTTTGCATAAATGGAAGCATTAGTATTAAAAAAAAAAAAACAGAAACAAACAAAAAGTAGAAATTTAGTAAAATTCTGTTAGAGAGGGAGATCTAGTAAGACAGAAATCAAGATAGAGTTTATTTACACAACTATAAGAATATAGTTTTTCTTTTTAGGGATAGGAACATAGTTTTTGTAGGCACCACATGCATAAATATATTTGAGAAGGAAAACACGCCGGTAAAAAATTATTATTTAATCACTTTTCTTTACGGCCTTACTTATATTTTATTTTGGTTACTAAATTATTGGATATTAACTAAATTTTATCCACTTTATTTTGCATTTATATTTAGATTGATCTTAATAAGATTCTAGATGGCAACAAAATTATCCCATCTCACAAGTTTCTGTAAAGATTTAATTTTTGGAAAAATTATCCCTCAAAAGCACGTAAAAAGGTATAAATAATTTCTACCATTAATTTGAGAAAAATTCTCCCTATTTTATTTTTGTTTAAAATATTTTTTAAAGATAACTTTATTATTTCACATTCATCTTTTTTTTTTTTTTTTACTCTTTCTTCCAATTAATTCATCAAAAGAAAGAGAGATTCATTTTGATCGGCCAAAGGGAGACCTAATCCTGCCACCTCTCTCCTCCCTACCTCCGCCATTCCTACTAAATAAAGGATTACGCCTCATCTTTCATCCTCTCTCTCCACCTCTCTCTATATTCCCACAAATCTCTCTTACCAAACAAAGCCCGAGAATAAATACAAAATGAGGGAATGATATTATACTTGACCTCAAATTAGTTATGTACAGTGACTTAGAAATTGAATTATTCTGATTTCTACTCTTAGAGCATATGTATATAATGCAGTGTTATAACTTAACCTGAGGTACAAAAATCGTCCGCTAATATTACCGTGTCTTTTCTTGTACCAAATAGTATGTATATGCTATACTTGCATAAATTAGGCACCAAAATAGTGCATATATCAAATTTGGTAACAAGAACGTGAGGTATATTGTATACAGTGCAAGTTTTCTACTTTCTCGTCCTTTGTTTCTTATATATTTTTGAGACAAACATAAACAAATTTAGTTTAAGAACTTGCATATTCAACAAAGAAAATAATAATTAATAAGATCACCGCACAACATTTTTATTTTCTCGAGTCCCATACGAGTAGAATGAAATCATCAGCACATGTATATCTATACACGCATGCACAGATTTTCATACATCTAGCAAAATATATCCTATTACTAAATTAATTTAGTTTTAATGAATTAAGAAAACTCAAATATTTATAAATGTAATAAATATATAAAATAGATTTATTAAAATCAGAAAATATTTATATTAATCACCTTTTCATCTTCTTTTATATTTTAAATGTAATACTATATTAATACATACATCAAACTCAATTAATATTAATATTAATCACCTTTTCTTCTTTTGATTTGCAATGTGTGTGGATATACAATCATGTTGCTTTCACGAGCATCAGTTTTTCTTTGTTTTTATTATTTTTGGAGAGACAAGCTTGCTACCAAGTAAAAGACAGTATTGGGCCGCCTTATGATTCAACATCAAATGAAAATAACAATTTATAAAATGACACCGAGTTTAAATCAATCATAAAATTCGATAATAAGTGTACATCATCAGCTTTAATCTCATTAAAAAAAAATGTGGCTGTGGACAAAAACAGAAACGCAAGCATGTGGTACTTTATTACTCTTTATATTTCATGTCATTATAAACTCTGACATTATAATTCTTGCAATTAGTAATTTACTTATTTATAGACGATGGCATTCAACCAACAAAAATTTGATCTATTTGACTGAAATCAG
>JXTB01000333.1:412041-434035 GCA_002914805.1 Parasponia andersonii | reverse complement strand
CAAAAAGGGTAATTGAGTTTTCTACTGAGCATTCATGTGCTCACCCCCCCTACTTCCTTCTTCTTTCAGGTGTCAAATTATTCTGTGACAGATATTCGTGTGGCTTGGTAAGCATGTTTGGTGTATGCTTGCAGTTCCAGTCATCTTCATTGGTTGGTTCATACTCTGTATCGTTTTCTCTAAGTCAAATTCATTTAGCCATACGTAATGTATTTACTGAGTGGATGTATGAGGATGATTTCGATATTTAATCGAGTACTTAGACATAGAAATGATTTTATGAAAATTATTTTAATTATGGGCCTATGGTTTTAAATTGGACACTTTCATTAAACTAAATGATTTAAATAAAAAGTTTCTAAAATTTATTATTTATCATGTCTTAAAATTTAAAATTAAAAATGCCTTGAAAATTTAAACTAGTAGATAAGGTTGTAATTTATCGAGTTGGTCTAATATTAAAATTTACTTACTCTTGAGGACTAAAACTTAAATTTTAAGTACTCGATTTTTTCTGAAAATTTTGGAAATTTTTGTTTATCACTGTTTTCACTTAAATTTATAAAAAGTCATGGCCTTGGATTTTCGGTCGTGACACTTATGCATAGGTAAAAAAAAAAATACCTACTGGATTGGTGCCCTATATATATATATGTATATATATATGATTATTGCAAGTTAACTATTAGCTAACATTAATTATTAAGCATATGCGATTAAAAATTTGTAAGGTATCCCGACGTACATTCGATTTATTCTTATTTCTAATTGAGATTCAAGGTGAATTTCACTAACATAAACACGTCTCGTCCCTAATCATGTTCTTAACAATTAGTAGGTAATTTTATTAGACCTTGCTAGTAATTTATTTACATACTGAAAATAAGGAAAAAATAATATTTAATTAATCACTCTAGTATAACTGTTGAACATATATAGATGGGGTAGTTAATTGGGTGTTATTTGAGATGCTAAAAATAATTATAACTAGTACTCTAGTGTTTCAATAATCGACTCACCAACTCTGAGCTAGCTAAAGAGTGCTCTTCAATAGTCAAATCAGAAATTAGGAAAAAGCAAAGGTAATATTATATATTGCCTATCACCCAAAACAATATTATATTATTTTAGTCCTTCACTTCTAATACAAATTATATTAATATGTAGTTTTCTAGTTAAATACTTCATATGATCTGGCCCTTATATTACGTCTGTCTACCTAGCTACATGATCTTACAAAAATACTAATTAACAACGTGCCATCATTCCATGTCTCTATTGATGAAAACCTATTTCTTTTATCTATCCATATGTATTGTTCAGCCTAATTAAAAATCATTATGCATATTTTTTCACAATAAAAATAAAAAGAGAAAAATATTAAATAATAAATAATTTTTTTTATTATTTTTTTTCAACTATTCAAATTATAGTATATAACCGTTAAATAATGATTAAAAGCTAAAAAATAATTCTTTAAAATAGATTAAAAAAATCTATTGGATTGAGAACCATATATATATATACATATTATATCTATACGAGCATAAAATATTCTATATATAAATATATCTAAATATTTCAATAAATGAAGGTTTCTTACCACCGTTAATCAATATTAGTAAAGTATTAGTGATTGGCCTAATAAGCCGCTTATGCCACAGGAAATATTTTTCTTAGATAAATTTGCTTTAGTGATGCATGCTCTTTCAATGACTTGTCTGAGGTATATCCATGGCCAATCTATGGTGCCACGTGTCCTTAAATAGTGATGGCCTGTGGGTGGACGAAATCTATGGTTAGGGTGCATATATATAACGATACAAGTTTACCAACATATATAAATTAAATAGTGCAAGCATATATGGTCGAGTGATTACATGGAAACTCAATTAGATTAAAATATGACCTGACCAAGTCATAGGCGCGATTTAATAACTGATATTACCTAGGCTTACACATTTTGATTCTATCTCTAAGCTGTCACCTTTACAGATAATATTTAGGATAGTAGTTGAGAATTTTATCTCCACAAGATATCATAGTTTATGTAAGCTGTTTCCATCCATGGATTAAATATATAATAAGATCAAGTTCTTTAATCACAAGTTCTAAGAGTTGTTTATGGTGCTGTATAGTGGCTAATGGGCAACAATGATGATGACAAAGTACTTCGGCGTTTGCTTTCATGCTGCTTTAATTTCCTAGGACTTCTTTCTTTGTTTGGTGGGCTCCCAAAAAAAAAAATCATTATGCTTTTTTATGATCTAGATAAACAAATTAATGCATAAAATATGGTATAACTTTATGAAAGGACTCGATTCATAAGTTAACAAATGTGATATTCTAACCACAGCATGACATATTTGATAGCAGGATCTGTGAATTAAAAATATATGTGAACGCATAAGAATGCTAGACATTACATATAATATTTAATGCTAGACATTACATATAATATTTAAACTTTGTTATGATTAATATTGACTGAATGGCATGTAATTAATAATTATGTCACCCCAGGTAAGAAGATCCTGAATTTAGAAGACAAGGAAAAAGAAAGACATTTTAATAATAATAATATATATGCGTACGTATTAGAATGTCATTTTATAATGATGAAGTTTAATGGGTTAAGTTTTGTGCACATATAAAGTGAATTTTCGCTTAGAGCCCATATTTATTTATTTCCAGTTTGAGACTTAAATGTATAACTGCATGCTAATAAGACTAAAACTATAGTAGCATGCATGAATGGCGAAACTATCCAATTCCCGCATATAATATATGGTACGTTTGAAACTCATAAATCTGTCTTTCTATGTCTCTTTTCTGGAAAAAAGCTATTTTGCCCGAACGGGATATTTCCCGAGCTTATGAGGTTCTTTATTATGGTGGGACCCACATAGTTCGTTATTACTTTTTTTATTTTTTTTTTCAAATAAAAAAGTGAACATCTCGCAGAACGCCGAGAAGAAATACTGTAAACTGCGGCCAACTCCAGATTCCAAAACTCTCCTCTAAATTAAGTTTTCTTTTTAGATTTCATGACCCCTTTTCTCATTCTATAAATTTCTTCTAAATTCTAACCTTTATGATTATTAATTACTTAAAAAGAAATATCAAGATTTCCCATAAAATATAAGATTAAACCACTTTTTAAAATCGAATCACAGGCCCATATTCTTTCTTCTCAGAAATGGAAAGATCCAACTTTGCTGTAAATTCAGAAATTCGTATCCTATTTCAAGATTGAACCATCAAACCAAATTATACAAATAAGTTCCAAGAAAAACAAAAAGGTATTCTTTTTAAATCCAATCTAACCCTTTAAAAGTTCATTTTCCAAGTTATGCTCATCCCTCTCTAGGAAAAAATTCATAGACGCCCTTCCAAGCACTCTTCTACAGCCTAACCCATTTCTTTAGGGGGAGAGGGGCGTTGTGCAATAAAACACGATTACTCTAAATATTTATATTTAAAATTTAAGATAATATTAAATATAAATTATTAATTTGATAAATTATTTTTTATATTTAAAATTTAATATAATATTAAATATAATCTATCAACTTGGTAAATTACTGACCATTTCACTAACTTTAAATAAAAAGAAATATAAAATTTAGGCTATAATGTAAAAACTCATAAACAAATGGGAAAAATAGGTAAAAATAAAATTATAGAAGTTATTAGAAATAAAGGTCTTCATCAATAAAGAACTCATTTTAGGATGATTAAAATCAATTACAGAACGCTTTATTTATAACCAATTGTATCCCAAATATTCATATTTATACCTAACTATAAACCCCAAATATTTATACATAAGTAATGTGAGATAAAACACAAAATAATTACAAAAACTAACAAGCCAAATTCTAACAATCTCTACCTTGGTGAGTTAGCAAGTCTCACCCAAATTTTCCTATTTTTTGTGTCCTCTATCTATTAGAGTAATGCCACTCTATGCACCAAAAGGCGTCATCAAATTTGTAGAATGTTAATCAAGTCTAAATAATGATTGAACTTGATTGATATCACCATTTTGGTCATCATATCTGTAGGATTCTTAATAGTCCTAATCTTCTGAAGTAGTATCTTTTTTTCATAAATAATCTCCTGTATAAAGTGATGTCGGACATTAATATACTACATATGTACATAGTATACTAGATTCCAGACTCAGTGAATGACACTCTGACTATCAGAATAAATACAGATATACTCCTGAATAACTCCCAACTCTTCCAGTAATCTTTGTAACCAAATAGCTTCCTTCACAGCCTTTGTAACTGCCATGTACTCTACCTCTGTAGTAGACAAAGTAACTGTAGACTGCAAAGTAGACTTTCAACTGATTTGTACTCTTGTAAATGTGAATATATATCCAGAAGTTAATCGACGTTTATCTAAATCACCACCGTAATCAGAATTAACATAACCAACCACACACTGACCAAGTCTATCATCCCGCTCAAAAACTAAACCAACATCTATAGTCTTTAATCAGTACCGTAGAATCCATTCTACAGTTTGCCAATACTCTTTTCCCGGATCATGTATATACCTACTCATAACTCCAACTGCATGTGAAATGTCGGGTTTTGTACATATCATCAAATATATCAAGCTACCAACTGCATTTGAATACGGAACTTGTGACATGTACTCTCGCTCTGTATCTGTACTCGGAGATAAAGACGTACTAAGCATGAAATGAGGAGCAAGCAGTGTACTGACAGGTTTTGATTGTTCAGTCATACTAAAACACTGTAATACTTTCTTTAGATATTGCTTCTGAGTCAAACTAACCTTGTTTTTCTCTCTATCTCTGCTAATCTCCATATCGAGAATCTTCTTTGCTTCACCGAGATCCTTCATCTCAAACTCTTAATTCAACTGAGCCTTTAACTTCTCAATTTCTTCTTGATTTTTTGAAGCTATCAATATATCATCAATATACAAAAGTAGATAAATGAAAGACCCACCTCGGAGCCTGCGAAAATACATACAACTATCAAACTTGCTTCTTGTATAGTTCTGACCCATCAAAAACTGATCAAATCGTTTGTACTACTACCTTGGCAATTCTTTTAGTCCATAAAGCGATATTTTTAGTTCGCAAACCCAATTTTCTTTTCCTGTATTCTTGAATCTTTCTAGCTAAGACATCTAGATTTCTTCTTCTAAATCACCATGTAAAAATATGGTTTTCACATTCAATTGAACTAGTTCAAGATCCAACTATGCTACTAAGGCTAACAAAATTCTAATTGAGGAATGTTTAACAATTGGAGAAAATACCTCATTATAATTAATTCTCTCCAACTGAGGATAGCTTTTTACTACCAATTTTGCCTTGAAGTGAACATCATTCTTATCTGGAAATCTTTCTTTCTTTATATATACCTATTTGCACCTAATTACCTTCTTATACTTCGGTAGTTGAGTCAGCTCCTAAGTTTCATTCTTCCGAAGAGACTGCATTTCTTCCTCTATTGCTTTCTCCCACTGTTCAGTTTCTGAACTTTTAACTGCATCTTTGTACATGGAAGGAACATCATCATGTATAATGGGAAGTGCATAGGCTACCATATTAACAAATCGAGCAGGTTTACGAATCTCATGCCTTGGCTTATTATGTACAATTGATTCTTGCTGTCGTTA
Organism: Parasponia andersonii; assembly: GCA_002914805.1. Lineage (NCBI taxonomy): Eukaryota > Viridiplantae > Streptophyta > Magnoliopsida > Rosales > Cannabaceae > Trema > Trema andersonii. The sequence continues at coordinate 428,365 of JXTB01000333.1, read as the reverse complement.
AGGCTCTTAGGTTGGAACCTTTTTATCATCTTCACTGTCCTCCTTTGTCAATGGATTGTCACTACTATTTTCAACAATATTAGCTGAGACTATTGTTATTATTTTCTTAAGCTCTACCTACTGCCGACTAGTCTCCACTTACCATGGAATACTAATAGTCTTCTCTTGGTCTTTGTTATCCTATTCAACATGGTAGACTCATTAAAAGTAATATCCATGCTAAATAAAATCTTTTTCGAGCTTAGGCACCAAAGTTGGTATCCCTTTATACCTGAGTTGATACGCATAAATAATATTTTCTTGGCTCTCGGATCCAACTTGGATTCTTTTACATGATAATAGGCAGTGGAATCAAAGATATGTAAAGAATCATAATCACTAGTAGGTTTTCCAGACCATACCTTAAAAGGAGTTTTGCCTCCAATTGTAGTCGATGGTAAATGATTAATGAGATGACACGTATACGTAATTACCTCAGCCCAAAAAATATTGCCCAACCCAACATTCGACAACATACACCAAACCTTCTCTAGTAACATTCGATTCATGCGTTCTGTCACCCCATTCTGGTGTGGTGTTTTTCAGATTGTAAAGTGAAGCACAATACCTTCAGACTAGAAAACTCCTAAAAATGGATCACTCCTATATTCTCCACCATTGTCTGATTGAAATCGTTTGATCTTTCAGCTTGTCTGAGTCTCAATCATATTTTTCTATTTAAGGAAAACTTTAAGTATGTCATCTTTAGTCTTCATTATATACACCCAAACTCTTATAGAAAAGTCATCAACAAAAATAATAAAATAGTGCATACCTCCCAAAGAAGCTGTCTTGGTATGTCCCTACACATCTGAATGAACATATTCCAGAATATCTTCAATATTATGAATTATTTTACTGAACTTCACTCTTGTCTATTTTCCCAATTTACAGAATTTACAAAAGTCCAACTTATAGGTCTTCACTCCTTTCAATAAGCCTTGCTTCACTAAACAAAAAAAAAAAGCTTTTTTCTTTGCATATCTCAAACGCATATGCCATAGCCTGATAATTTCTGAAGTTTCATAATCCTCATAAATTACAACAAATGATCCAATAACTGTACTACTATTATAGTAATACAAGATATTTCTTCTTGTACCTTTCATTACCACCAAAGAGCCTGAAGTGATTTTCATAATTCTATCTCCTATAGACATAGTGAAGCCTTTAGATTCTGAAGGTCCCAAAGAAATGGAATTCTTCTTCAATTTCAGTATATACTGAATATTTATTAGAACTCTAGTTGATCAATCATAATTTTTCAATCGAATTGAACCTAACCCAGCAGTCTTATACGATTCATCATTATCCGTGCAAACAACTTCATCATTTAGCTCTTCAAAGTTAAAGAACCACTCCTTATGAGGACATATATAGTAAGTGCAACCCAAATCTAAAATCCATTCATCACGTTGTGACGTCAAAGATTGACTAATTAGAGTAAAATCTGACTCATCTTCTTTGACTTCAGCTACATATGCATCAGAAGTAGCCTTGTCCTTGCCTTTATTCTGTAACTTCGAACAATCTTTCTTCTAATGCCTTTTTTCATGACAAAAGGCACAATCATCCTTACCAGGTCTTCCCTTCTAACAAGATCTATCCATTTTTTCCTGCTTATGACATTGACTATGTCCCTTTACTGTAAGTACTTCTGCTGAAATGTCCCTATTCTCCTTTTGATCTTTCTTTCAAATCTCATGATTGTATAATGTAGCACTCACTTCATCGAAAGATAATTTTTCCTTCCCATAAAGTAACATATTATAGAAATGATATAATTTATCAGAAAGGGACCCAATCAATAACATTGCTTTATCTTCCTCTTTAAAGGTTTCATCCAAATTCAACAAATCTATTATCAACTAATTAAAAGTATTAATGTGGTCACTAATAGTCATACTAGGCTTCAACTGGAGGCAAAATAGTCTTTCAAGTATAGTCGATTCTCATTCTCTTTTTCATGTACTTATTCTTGAGCACCTTTCACAGCTTACTTACAGGAGTCTCCTTCATGAATAGATACTTCTATTCTCTACAAAGACATGAGCGTGTCGTACCATAAGCTTGATTATTGATCCTCTCCCATTCTTTATCATCTATTTTTTCCAGTTTCATCTCCTCCAGAGTAATATCTTGATCTTGTTGACATAAACCATCAAATATCTCACACTGCTACAAGTCGAAATTACTTCGGCCATCAAATTTCTCCACATTGATTTTTGCACTAGTCACAGTCTTCATCTTTGTCGGCATTGACGAAAATTCTGACATTTTTTGTAATATTTCAAATAGCTACTAAATAAAGCTTAGGGTGAAGCTACTGTTCTGATACCACTTGTTGTGCAGTGGAAGCACAACTATTCCAAATGCTTATATTTAATATTTAAGATAATATTAAATATAAACTACTAACTAGCTACTAAAATTAACGAAAGTAGAAAATGGGTAGAAAATACTAAATGCAAAAATAAAAGAGAATACAAAATTTAACGAGATTCGGTAAATTACTTATGTCCTTGAGGCGTTACTGAACATTTCACTAACTTCAAATAAGAAGAAATACAAAATCTTGACTATAATGTAAAAACCTAGAATCAAATAAGAGAAAGGGGTACAAACAAAACTATGGATGTCCTTGAGAATAAAGGTCCTCACTAATAGGGAACTCATTTTGGGATGATTAAAACCAACTACAGAAGGCTTTATTTATAGCCAACAGTAGACCCCAAATATTCATACACAAACAATGTGAGACAAAAATACAAAACAATTACAAAAACTAACAAGCCAAATTCTAACAAGAGAAACACGAGTTTAAAGAAGAAAAATGACAAAATAAATGGCTTAGAGACATTATTGTAGAACATACATTATTGGGACTTAGAGATAAGAGTCATTTGAGCAAAAATGGCGATGGCCTTTCACTTTTTTCTTTTCAATTCTCTTGAAAATGGATAACTGGATTTACGTGATAAATGACACATTTATCAGCCACAAAAGAGTACTTCGCCCTTGTTGTTGGCCGTGTTAAAGAATACTCGGGATGAATAGCAGCCCTCCTCTTTTCTGATATAAAAAGGTCAGATTTTTCTGTAGTGGAGTTGAATTAAAGGTAATATATCATAATAAAAAGTAAGGTGGTATTCAGAGAAGTTTAAACTACCTGCCAAATCGTGAAAATTATCTAGTTTAGTACAAATCGCATCGAATCATGCAATTATTTTATCTAAATGACCGGTTACAGATTAGAAAATATAAAAATTGATTTAGCTTATTCGGTTGTTAGTTTTGGATAAATTCAGTTGGATTCAAACTAAATCCGCTAGTAAGTTTGTTTATGTATTTTTTTAAAAAAAATATATATATGTATATTAATAGTTAAAAATTTAAACTCATTTATTCTAATTGAATAGTGATTACTCTTAGTATATTTAAGATTATATTACTTAAGACTATTATGATATTTTAGATTTTAAGCTTTATTTTTGTAATATATTTAAGATCAAAGACTTTAAGTTTGCTTTTTAATTTTAATTAAGTTGTAAGTTATAACTAAAGTTTAAGTTTGTTAGGACTTTTGATTTGGTTGAAACTTTTAATTATATTATAGTTTCGTTTTATATTTAGACTTTATATTTTAGATGAAGTATGATTCTGATATGAGTTTAGTTGATGTAGTAGTAATTTAAATTTTATAAGTTTTCAGACCATAGAAATCGCCCAACCAACCGCAAAAATATAAGTGCAATCTGATCATTTTGAATTAATTAATTTAAATCGCAAAATTGATAAATCATTTAAACTGTACATTTAGATTAATTTCTAGATTAACGATTTAAACGGTCTAAACCGACCATCGACACTCCTAGTGTATACCTTATAGAACAGATTTCAAGTGTTTTCAAATCATTATTCTTCTATAGTTGTCTTTTCAAAATGATATTGACTAATTTATCTACTATATCCAGGAAAGAATTTAATGAAGCTTCTTTTTTATTCTTGTCTCTAATGAACGGATGGGGTTTATAAAATCTGAGTAACATTATGGTATCCATATATTTTACGAACAAGCAAGAATCAAGGACAAAGTTTTTTCGAATTGGATGCTCTTAATTATAAAGTTATTAATATGCACATAGAAAGAGAAGTTATACAATATATTTATAATAATGGACTGGCCGCCTCTGGAATATCGGATAATATGGCCTTCTTTTTTTACTGGAATATTGGATATATATATATATATATATGCTTAGTCGTTGGTATTTCGGCTTTTAATTAAGTGTTAACTATATGCAGAACTTATTGAATTACTGATAAAAGTTCTAGAACTAGAGCTTTTATCAGTAATATATATATGCTTAGTCCTTGGTATTTCGGCTTTTAATTAAGTCTTAACTATATGCAACGTATCAGCAGAACTTATTGAATTACTGATAAAAGTTCTAGTTCTTTAGTCTTGATTACCAGGTTTTAGCTTGAGGTAAACGAAGTTCAAACACCTGAATAACTATCTACCATATCCAAAAGTTAACTCTCCAGTGGAGCTCATGACTACTCAAGATATTGAACATAAAGTACATATTTGGTATTCAATATTCAATAATGAAATTGACGAAGCCTGTAGCAAGCTAAAATCTCTAAACGCCCATTTGGGATAATATTTATTTCTTGAAATAAAAGTTTAAAGGGATTTTTCTGAAAAAGTTAATTAGTCTATGCTTCATTAAAACGATTTTTTAATTCAAAAAAAAAAAGATTCTGACAATTCATCTAAGCACTTTTTAAAGTAATTTTTAGGCCCCAAAAATCTTTTTAAATCATGCCAATCAGACCCTAAGTCGATGTACTATAAATTTCAATGAACTCAACCTATGTTTGATTTATGGAATCAATCTAACTGAACCTGCATAAGTATCGGTTCATTCATAACGTTAATTATGAAGATATATAGCAATTGTTAACAGATTAACTATTTATGTTAGGAAGTGCACTAATTGTACCTTATTCCCTTAGTTTTCTAAAAATTGTTTATATAATTTGAGAGCGTCATATTTTATGAGACCCTAATACGTACTTTTCGTTCCAAGTGATGTAATTAGACACTACAATCCTCTTATCTTGGGATCTAAAATTCTATTGTTGGCATTGCACATGCATCCTTTACCATTTGTCAGATTCCGATCCTACCTTCGAGTTGGGACAAACTCTTGATAGGCCATTTTTCAGATCCCTCGTCTTATGGTTTTCAAAGGACATCTTCTCAGCGATATATGAGACACTAATAATTAAAATGGTGATCTCGTCCTACCCTTTTCTTCAATGAAAAAAAAAAAAATCGGCATGCAAATTTTTAGGAATTTAGGAGAGTACCTAATTAGGAAGAAGATTACAATGTGTAATTTGTTTCCACTAACTTCAAGTAATTGAAGAGCTAATTAACCATTTGGTACTTGTGCTCCAGAAATGGTTTCTCCAATATTGGCGGAGAAACCATTTCCTTCTTGTCGTTACCAAATTGCCAATATATTTGAAGAACAAAATTAAAGTAGGAACAGGTTCAACAATGATTCTTCCAGAAAGGTTTACTAAACCATAAAAAGGATTAAGGACTGGTCTCCTTTGGGTTTCAGTTAATAGGGCAACCATTTAACGGTCCATATATAATTTGATACCCAAAATTCCTTTTAATACAAGAGAAAACTAGGTGGAGGTAGATGATCAATTTTTAAAATTATTTTGAGTAAATGTCCATATTTTCAAAAAAAATTTTCTTAAGCTTCAATTGTATTGTTGTATTTCTTTTTTTTTTTTTTCATTAAATGAGTTGAATATTAAGATATAATCTTTTAAATTTGGTCATATTCTGATTTTGGGCCAAGAAAGAGTCAAATAACTAGTCAAACCTTTGAACAAGTTAGGCCTACATATTTTTGTTGGATTAGTTAATTTACAGAAGTATACTAAACCTTCATTTACAAGTATTTTGAATAATTGGTCATCTGCATTATTTTTTCTTAATTCTTTTAGAATATCGAAGAAATAAATGGAATATAGTTGTTTAGTTTTTCATACAATATATAATTAATACATCTCAACATACCATTAATATTATGCAAAAGCAAGGCCTTTTCTCAAATGACAATTTTTCATTTTCTTCAATTAGATGAATCTATATATCATATGCATTAGTGAACATATAAAATTGTGTTTAAGCACTTGTTTAGATTTTCTTTCCCGAATTAGTTTACCTTCATCAAAACTCAGAAAATGAAATGAATTATAAGTTATTGGACTTGATAATTGATTATCTTCTTTTCTTCTTGAATATATTTGTATAATTAAGTTCTTATAGTATTAATTTTCAAGAATGGAACTATATGATATTAATAGTGCTTCTTTCAATTTCATATGCAGACTCTAACTTTTATCTGGAGTTCTTTTACTTTATACTGCAACTGTAAAATGGCAACTGTAAAATGTGAAATATTTAAGGTCAAAATAGATTTTTTTGCACTCAATGACATTGTTGTAATTTCATTTTTTCAGAATAAAATTATCAAAATATCTAGAATTTAATAATGGAGGGCTATAATTACTTAAAATTGCTTAAAAACTCTCAGAGAAGTGTTTCTTCTCACTTGAAGGGCTTGGAAGAGAGAGAGAGAGAGAAGCCCTTATTGTCGAAGCTCGCTACTGTGCCACTGCACCTCCACTGTCTAGACACTCCTAACCACACTCCTCCCCAGTCGTCACAAACCACCGCTGGCCACCCTCACTGCGAACCACTGCCCCTTGCCGGAGATTGGCAACTCTGAAGCTAACGTCATTATCTCTGTTTTTTGGCCGTAGCTCCTCTGTCGGATCTCCGTTTGACTCACCTCTGGTACCGTTGGACTCGTCTCATTGTCATTGTCATTTTCGGACCAGTCTCAGTTGTTAACTCGCCTCCGATAAGATTTTTACCATTTTAGCCATTTTTACTAAGTTTGTAAAAAGTGATGCTTTCATAAATTTTTTGTTAGGTAATTATTTTATCCGAGGTAAATATATGATGTGAAAGAGAGATAAAAATCATGAATAATTACGATTAGTAGAAGTAAAAATGGTATCCAAAAGTGCAATTTTAATTAGAAAATATGACATTTTTCTAAATATTTCCAAAAGGTGGTATTGATGTCATTTTTGGATTTTTGAGCTTAATTAATGTCCGGGACCTTGAAACTGAGTTTTGACTTTGAATTTGGACTAAGTGAGGTCGAGAGATAAATTTTGATATAAAATACTACTATGTTTTGAAGTGAAACAAAAATTAGAATTTCGTGGCTCGTAAATTGTACCGTTTTACGTGCCACAGACCAGTTGTGTACTGTGACCTATTTTTGATATGGTATATGCTTAACTTAACATTTTTGGGTATTTTAAATTCAGTATTGACCTCTGTTTCTCTATTTGAGGCTCAGGTTGAAAAGTCACTTTTTTAAGTGAACTTACCAAGATTCAAAAACTGTCGTTCGAACACCTAAGTGATAAACATGGGATTTTACGAGCATCGTTGGCTTTGTATTACTACCATACCGATGTAAGAGTTCGATTACCTGATTTTATATCTATTTTGAATTTTTATTTTATTAAAATTTATTTATAAAAAATCATGATTTTACGATGGTTTAATTAATTGTTAAAAATTATTAGATTATACCGAGATTAGATTGTATGGATTGTTTTACATATTTTTATATTGTGATTATAGATATACTGTCCATATTATAGTAAATCCCAAAATAATGCCAAGTTAGAATTTTAAAGCATAGTTTGAATATTGGATGCATGGTCGTTGTGAAATGTTACATATTGTACATATCATAGGATCACATACTTGAGTTCTATTATAGCATCTCAGTATTTTAGATCACTGACGAGTTGCTACAGTACTAGGTGAGAGACCTAGACCCCTGCATAAGTTTTCGCTGATACAACTACAGGTAGTATCAAGATGCTGGGTACCTCTGTTACAGAGATATTACAGGGTCGTGATGGGAGGATAATGGATTACTTATTTATTTGTTGATATATGAAATATATAATGATGTAGTTTTGGATTTAGTTTTGAATATGTGATTATTCTAGATACCAATAATTTATAAATGGATTTAAAGGTACTGACCATACAGGTTTGAGAAATTGCATCCATTCAAAATGTAATTGAATTCTTACTAAATATGTGAATGCTCATCCTTTACTTTTCCCCTCTAAGGTAGTGCTCGATATGATTCTGGAGACTCAGGAGTAGTGTAGTGAGGAGCTAGTCACCTTACTAGAAATTGGTAACTATGTAAAGTAACTCTGTTATTTTTCATGGCTTGTATTATATACTTAAGAGGCTGTTTCACAGATTTAGTTTGTATAATTATTGTGTTGGATTATGAGACTACTGATGATGATACTTGATTTGTTTTAAATAAATTTTATTAATAATTTATGCCTAATGGTGATCACAAAACTGTGGAAATTTTATTTTAAAAATGATTTTTATAAAATTTTTAAAAATAATTTTTAAATTTTATTTATAAAATTATCTTTCTGCCACTAACCCTGAGTTTTGGTGGTGAAAACAACTATGTCCAAAGTTTAATACAATTTCACATGTACAATATATATTGATATAAACATAGGATACAACCGATAAAAGAGTCATAGTATGATATGATAAATTAATGTGCACTTACACGTGTCTTAATTTTCTTATCTGTTCTAGACATCCATTTAATTTGGGATGTACATAGGTATTATGTATTACTCCATACTTCTCCTTAAAAGAATTAAGGAATGAAGCTTTTTTTTTGCTCTCAATAATGGAAGTATTCAGACACTACCCTGTGTTATATATACACTAAAACAAAAAGGGATATTTCATGTCACTTTCTAATTGACGTGAAACCGTTCCTCATCATTCCAAAAACCAATGTGAAATACTTTAAACTTCAGTTTTGAATTGAAGAAAAATCTGGCTGCGATCAAGCTAGCATTGATGACCATGGCTGAATGACTAGCACTCACAACCGAAAAACTTCAATCGTGCGCCCATCTATTCTATTTTACGACCACTGAATTAAGTTACATTGCAATTAATTATTTTTGTAATTGATTTTTGTAACAACAATATTGGATCATTTTTGGTGGCAACAATAGACTTTTAAGGAAAAATGGACTCAAGCTTTATTGGTAAATTTAGGCCAAATATGTATCTTAGAAATCAATACCAATATGGAAGATATAAAGATCAGATTTGAGATACCATAGATTCTGAACATGTACAGCACATAGTTAATTACTATTATCACCTCCTCTGTAGATGTTGAATCATAAGGTTGATGAAAATAAGCACAAATATTTTTTTCTTCTCTTATAATATTGGATAACATGGTTTTCTATAAGAAGGAATGTTATTGGTCCACTGAATGTAATTGATCCGTATAATTAATTCTATTCTACCTAGCTAAAGTCAAACTAGTAAGTTAGGATGCTATTTCTTAAAGTAGAGTTGGTCATTCTATTTCTTAATGTAGAAAAGGTCAAATGGTGATCTTAAAATTATTTTTTATAAATTTGATTTTCTCTACATTCAATTTTAAGAAATAGCCACTAGCCCGGCGAAGGTGTGGTGGTACAGCAGCAAGCTTCGGAAAAGAGGGCTTCTTTCGCTCTTCTAAGCCTTTCAAGTGAGAAGAAATACTTCTTTGGGGATTTTTAAGTAATTTTAAGTAATTGTAGCCTTCTATTATTAAATTCTAGATATTTTGATAATTTTATTCCGGAAAAACGAAATTATAACAATTCCATTGGGCGTAAAAAGTCTATTTTGACCTTAAAATATTTTAGATTTTACATCCTCTCATCCTTAAAAGAATTTCGTCTCAAAATTCTAATACAACACAAATGTCAAAGTATAACCTAAAACTGAAAGTTAAACAAATAAGGATATTTCTCGTACAATTTTGTTTCAAGCTCCCAAGTAACTTCGTCTTCCTTATGGTATTGCCAGAGAACCTTGACAAGTGGTATCTCTCTATTTCGAAGCACTTTGAGTTTTCTTTGTTCCTTATATGTTTCATCCTCTTATAATGGTACTGTCACATACTGAATGATATGTGATAGGTCAGACACATACTTTTCGAGTATCGAGACATGAAAAATATTGTGCATTTAGCCTAATTGTAGTGGTAAATCCAAACAATACGCTACTAGCCCAATTCTAGTAGTAATCTCGAATGGTCCAATATACCTTGGAGCCAATTTGCATTTAAGTCAAATCTTGTGATCCCATGCCCTTAAATTACTTTTAAGAATACTTGATCTCTAACTTCGAACTCTACTTCACGTATCTTTGGATTCGCATAGCTTTTGTGACGATTATGCATAACCTTGAGTCTTTACTAAATCTTATTAACCTTCTCAGTAGTCTCTTATATCAATTCTGGTCCAAGAGTAATATGTTCCTCTTCATCATCCCAACACAAAGATGATATATATGGTCTCTCATATAGTACCTCATATAGAGCCATGCTAAGACTAGTTTGGTAGCTGTTATTATAAGCAAACTCCACTAATGATAGGTGAATATCCCAGCTTCTACCAAAATTTAGTATACAAGAGTGAAGCATATCTTCTAGAATTTATACTGAGATTTAGTTCTGTTCCTAAAGCTCTCCAATTTTTGATGCAAACCTCAGATCTTTATCAGAAACTATGCTTGATGGCACTTCATGTAATTGAATAATATTATCAATATAGAGATGACTAAGCTTGTTGAGTGAAAAATCAGACCTGATCAGTATAAAATGAGTAATCTTTGTCATCCGATTAATATCATCCAAATTGCATCGCTCTTTTTTCTGAGTTATTGGCAAGCACATCACAAAGTCCATTATGATCTTATCTCATTTCTACTCCAGTATGGGCAAAGGTTATAGTAGTCCAGCTGATCTGTAGTTTTCTTCTTTGACTTGTTAACAAGTCATGTACTTAGCCACAAAAGTAGCTATATCACATTTCATACCTTTACACTAGTACTGTCTTTTCAGATCATGATATATCTTTATGCTACTAAGATGTACTATAAACTTGGACTTATGAGCCTCAGTGAGAATAGTTTCTCTAAGGTGAGGATTGTTAGCTACCACTAGCTTTACTTTAAAAAGCACAAGTCTTTCTTTATTTATATTCTAACCTTCCAACTATTCACCATTTTCGAGTTGATTCTAGATTATTCTCAACTCTTAGTCTTGTCATTGAATTTGTTGTACTATCTGGAAAAGTGATGGTGTAGCAATAATATTACTAAGACAAGCAGTTTTGTCAGTTCTGAAGTACTATAAATTGTAATCTCCAATTTCCACTAAGTTCTTCTAATCCTAAAAAATAAGTGCAGCTAACATATCATGAGGTTTTCTACTTAAAGCATCAGCTACAACATTAGCTTTACTAGAATGGTACTGTAAGTCGAAGTCATAATCTTCTATATAGTTAACTCATCTATGTTGCCTCAAGTTCAAATCACACTGAGTGAAGAGATACTTCATGCTATTTGATCGGAGAATATGTAAAATTTCATACTTTACAAGTAATATCTCTAAATCTTAAGAGCAAAAATCATCGCTGTAAGTTCCAGGTTATGAGTAGGATAATTCTCTATATATGTCTTTAAGTCCCCACCTTACCATTCTGTATGAAGACACATCCCAATCTAGAACTGGAAGAATTTATATACACAATATAAGGTTCATTACTATTAGGAATAGTAAGAACAAGTGCTGTTATTAATCTCTTCTTTAATTTCATAAAAGCTTCTTCACAATTGTTATCCCACGTAAACTTGACATCTTTTCTTGTTAACTTCATCAAAGGTAAGACAATTCTCGAGAAATTCTCCATAAAACAATGATAATAGCCTACTAAGCCGAGGAGAGTTCTTATTTTAGTTACATTATTTGGTTTTTCCCACATTAGAATAGATTCTACCTTAGTAGGATCGATTAAAATATCTTCTTGAGAAATCATATATCCTAAGAATTTCATTTCAATCATCCAAAAGTCATATTTGGATCTCTTGGCATACAATTGATAATCTCTCAAAATTTGAAGTACAATCATCCTCAAATGTTCAGCATATTCTTCTTGAATATTAGAATATATCAAGATATCGTCGATGAAGATAACTACAAGCCAATCTAAATAAGGTTTGAAAATCTTATTCATAAGATCTATGAATTCTGTAGGAGTAATCTCAAACCAAACGGCATAACCAGGAACTCAGAGTGGCCATAATGAGTCCTCAATGTAGTTTTTGGTATGCCTTCCTCTCGAATCTTCAACTGGTGATAACCTGATCTCAAGTCAATCTTAGAGAAAAATTTTGATCTACTGAGTTGATTAAACAACTCATCAGTTCGTGGTAAAGGATACTTGTTTTTTATAGTAAGCTGATTCAATTTTCTATAATCAACACAAAGACTGAGCATACCATCAATTTTCTTGGCAAACAAACTAGGAGTAACCCATGGAGAAGTACTGTTCTTGATGAATCTTTTTGACAAAAGATCATGCAGCTGACTTCTCAACTAAGTCATTTCCGTTATAGCCATGTGATAGGTTGGAATACAAACTGGCTGGACTCCAGGAATCAAATCAATATCAAATTTGATCTCTCTATCAGGTGATAGCCTCGGTAAATCCTCCAGAAAAACATTTGGAAACTTGCTAATCATTGATATCCAGGGGTGTTAATTGACAATCTCCATCTTACCATTAATGATAAACAAATTCCCATAACACTCGAATTTCTTCCTTCCACCTATGCATGCTTTCAAAATAGGACTAGAGTTCAAAGGATTCAAATAAACTTAATAAACAATATGATATCCATCCTTAAGCAAAAGAGTAACTCTCTTTTTGAAGCAATCGACGGTAGCTCGATACTTAAATAACTAATTTATACTGAGATTACATCAAATTGTTGCAAAGATAACATAATCAAGTTAGCTAATAATTCTTTACCGTCAATCAAAATAAGGTAATCATAGTACACAGATAGGTTCTAACATAGAACATTACAATCCTAATAATTGAGCAAACTGCAAGGATATAAAAGAATACAAAGTACCAGTATCAAATAAAACATAGGCCTAAGAGTGTAAAATGAGAATTATACCATCAATGACTCCTTACCAGTCCGATCTCGACCATCTTCCATTCTAGTGATAGCAAAGGCTTAATTTCTTTTCCCTTTGTCTCTCTACCTTGACTGGGTCAACTGTTACTAGCTCTTGAAAATTCTAAGTGTAGCCTGAACCTTATGGTTGATACTGGGGGTGGTACTAAGAGCCAAAAAATTGCTAGAAAAGAGAAGAGTTAAATGCTAAAGACTGGTCCTGGGCTGGTTTCATTGAGTTGCTCTGGAATGGTATAGATTCACTATAGCTTCTCTGTGGGCCACCTTTAGATAATGCTAGCTTCTATTGGCGGAATATAAACATGATTTTTTCTAGTGACCCTACTGGCTGTAGTAAAAACATCCATATGGCCCAAACTGTCCTCCTCTAGAAAACTAACTACTTTGAGAATTCTGTGATTGTAATTACTCTTAGTTTCTCCTGTTAGCCTTCCTATCATTACCTTATTCCTCAATTGGTCTCTCATAGTCAAGAAAGGCTTATGTTTTCTACGCCACAACAACAAGATCAACTAAGTTATCAAAATGCTAAGTCACAATCTTCTTTAGGATAACTAGCCTCAAAGCTACCATGAACTTGACAATCTGAAGAATATAGTCTGTCCATAGTGCATAAGTATACTGTACCAATACCATGAATAGAATATAGTACTTGTTCATAGTCAAGTCACCTAGCTTGAGTTATTCGTATCCTCTAATCATAGCATATATATGATTAGCATTAGTATAATAGTCTCTAAATAGTCCTTCAAAGATATTCTAAGTTATACTTGTCTCCTGTTATGATAGTTTGATAGTTTCCCACCTAGTGGCAGCTTTAGCAAACAGTTTATAGACAACTAAGATCACTCGGAACTCAATAGGTGTCCCGATGGTCGTAAAAATCTTCTTAATATCTTTGAGTCATTTCTTAGCTGCAGTGGAGTCCGATTTACCATCAAAAGTATGTGGACTATACTTGACGAAATCCTTGAAAAAGTTGGCCTATTGAGCCTCAAGATCTCGTTGAGCTCTTAGTCCTAGTATTTCTCACAAAGCCACATAAAGATCCGTTAAAAGGTCAGGAATTTCTTGTTGTAGTTGAGAAATATCATTTCTTGGGTTTTGCTTTTATACTCTTCTAATCTATATAAATATGCCAAACTGTTAGTGAGATAATTATGCTATATTTTCAATTTTTTTAAAAAAACTAAGTAGATAAATATTGACTCTGATACCAAAATTTTTTGTCACAAGAATACAAGAATAAGTATTCATCCATTATATTTTTTTCCAAGTTAGTCATATTAATTGGCTAAGGTAGTACTAGTAACATATCAAGCTCATACTCCACCTCACAATTTCATGAACAAGGACTACAACCGACATTAATTATACATCCAAATTTAAATTATATTAGTTCAAAAGAAATTCAATAGATTGATTTCTTTTTAATTTATAGAATTATTACAAATGACATGTATAGAATGGTGGGTAAATAAATAAATTCTAATATTAGTAGATGTAATATAGGGTATTGTAGTAATAAAATTTAAAAATTTAAGGTTTTATATTATAGGAAATTTGAATGATAAGTTTTCAAAAAATGGAAAAATCCCATATTTTAAAATTGCTTGAAAAGTTCTAGATTTTAATTAGAAAAATAACACTTTTAAAAGCATTTAGAAAATACCACTTTTTATTAATTGATGAGATTCTATCACAAGTAACTTGATTAGTTACCTAAGTAATTTGACTGGTTACCTCGAGTATCATTGAAAAAATATTAATTTTGAAGAAAAAAGTGATATTTTTCTAAATATTTTTTAAAAGTGTTATTTTTCTAAATACTAATTGTATATGTTATCTTTAAACAAACAAAATAAAATAATTATCAAAAAATTGTATACATATAATACTTTAAGTAAATATATATATATATACAAATTAGAAAAAAGATCATATTTGTAATTTTAGTTTTTCTTTTTGTATAATTAGTGAATAAAAGTAGGATTCACTATTCTAATTTTTTTATTTTAGAAAATATAAACTCCATTCGAGAAGAACATAAATACTTAACAACACGAAGAAGAAAAATAAGGAAACCTTATGTAAAATAATCTAATTTCCTTTTATATGAAGGGGTGTGCTAAGAAATAGGATTTCATTATTTGATACTATATAAATGCATATGTCAACTTACAAGAGGATATTTTTATAAATAATTAATATTTAATTCAAAGGGGGATTATATATACAACTCGACTTTGCATAAAGGCATTTTGCTGAAAAATAAAACGACTAGAAGAGACTGTCTAAGGAAAAACAAAAATCACCCCATTTTTGTCTCTTTTTTTTTTTTTCTATTTCCTAAAATATTCTAATTCAAAATTTCCTTTCATCTTTTGCCTTATTATTTTTCTAAAAATTTCTTTCTATGCATAATTCATCTCTTTTAGTTCTATTTTCTTTAATAGTTTCTTTAATATTAAATTAAAACAGAGGAAGTAAAATTTCTTTGCTTTATACCTAATTTGCTTTGTTTTATTTTTAAATTATTTTTCAACAACTTGTGTTTCATTTTCTTGTGTTAATTATTTATTTTTCTCGTAGTTTTTGTTTTAGTGATTCAATCTTTTCATCTTAAAAGTTAAACCTACCAATTTATTTTAATTCAAGGATTCGCGAGGAAAAAAATTAGCTTTAGAAAGAATATTTTGGGCACTTTTAACATGACTTTTAATTTCTTTTCCTAATTTATCATTTTATTTATTTTGAAGATACCTTAACAATTATATGGGATGCAAATATATAGATTTCCTTGGAAGGGAAAGGCTAAAGAGAGAGAGAAAAAAAAAGTGTAATTTTATTTCCTGAATTTTTCTCTCTTTTTAACGAAGTACTTTTCTTTTTTACTTTTATTTTTTTATTGTATACATTTGATTTGCTATAAGTTTTTCTCTTTTCTTTTCCATGTATGTACTTATTTTATTTTTCGTTTCTGTTATTTTTTTTTCTAATTCGCTAGAATATATATTTTCTCTTTCGCCCGAATTTTTTTTGTTTAAA
>JXTB01000333.1:371405-403522 GCA_002914805.1 Parasponia andersonii | reverse complement strand
TTGGAGTAAGATAAAATCATTAAAAAAATTAATAAAAAATAGAAAAATAGGTGTTTGTTTGGGAGGTAGGAATTGGAATGTGACCGGCTCGGTTATTAAGAGTGGAAGGTCACTCTCGCACCGTAGGAGCATTACAACGCGGCGCCGGATTGTCAAATAAAGAATACATGCTCCATCTCCACATACGGTCGGTCGACCACGCGGGTGGGTGGGAGTCACAGTCACTACCAGATTTTGTGCCGCTGCCACCCCGTGTCCGCGTCTAGTCTACTACACGCTCCGCTTTAAATTAATGAGCTGTAACTAGCATCAATTTCTTCTATTTCTATTAAGGTAGACCCCAGCCTCATATTTCATTTGAGTGGGGACACTATAAACTCTTTTTTTTTTTTTTTTTAATACTCTCTTCTTTTATTTCACTCTCTCTATTTTTTCCTATTTATTTGTTAAAATAGAATAGCTTATAATTAGATTTTACTTGAGATTTTAAATTAATTTACGCCGGAAACATTTATAATGCAGTTTTTTTTAGTTAATTAAGACTTGGGAAAATTACACTAACCCTCTTTTTATTTACGTCAAAATCACAGCGATACCCCAAGTATTTAAATAATGTTTGAAAAATTATTGAACTTTTCAACACTTAGCTATGTTATTCTTTTAATCTTATTTGTTACGTATTGTTTTGATAGAAAAATAAAATAAATGTAAAATAGATTAACACAAATAAAATTTCAGTCAAATTTAGCTAAATGAAAAGGTATTTGTATAATTCTTTTTAATTTCACACAGTGTGTCACTGTAAGTTTAATATAAAGCATGGGGTATATTGTAATTTTCCTTTAGAATTTTTTATATAAACAATAGGTGCATCCTTAAAAGTTTAAGTGCCGATGGGAGCATAACTTAAATTTTATTTTTAAAAAAATTACGTGTAAACGTTTAACATAAAATAATTGAACCTACTTCTTGCATTTATTACAAAAATATAGTGTTTTGAGGAGAGAATTGATTAAGAATTTTTTAAAAGAAATAATAATTTACCTCAACCGCTGGGTGAATCGACGAGTAAATCTAAATTACATGCTCAATAACTCTTTTGGTTGAATTTGTATTCACCTTTGACAAGTCAAATTTAATATAACACTTTTTTCGTCATATACCAATAATATTGTGTGATCTCTAATCAAGGAAAATGGCGAACTAGCATTAATTGATAGATCAAGTTAGAAATGGAAAGTGCGACCACACCGCGCATAAACTCCTATATTAGACAGAGAATATGTGATTTAACAACATGAAACATCTAGAAGAATCAATAAGAAATCAGGCAACAATATTTATGGAAACCAACTTAATGATGCGTGGCTAGCATTGACTAGCCAGTAAAAGGTCCCGACTGCCAACCTTAATAGGTTATTACTCATTCTCGAATACTTACCCAAAGTTGTAATTAATTTTGTACGTCATTTTCAAAATTAAAAGATCGAGTCGCATTATTTTGGACACATAATTCTATAATAATAAGTGCTCAATAGGTTTGAATTCTTTCTTAGAGCTCTCAAAGATTTTGGGACTCTAAATAGTCATTATAATCTTTCTCAAATAGTGAAATATTTAACCTAAATTATCTTTTTAGAGTTGAATCACGCAAAAATTTTGTGTCCTTTACTGCTTTATTATTTCGATCCCAAATCTCCCATTGACAAAACTCCCCATCAACATTGGTTAACCATTTGGAGGGCGCATTTTTGTTTCAGCCACAAAGGTCGGAAAAAAGTGTGTTAGTTGTTGATGTAAAATTTTGTATCCTGCATCATTATTTCTTACAATCTTATCACAAATCTCTCGTTAACAAAACCCCAATCACTATTGGTTAACTATTTGGGGTGAGTAGGTTTTTTTTTCCCAGCCATAACGGTCAAACAAAAGTGTGTTAGTTATTGGTATAAAGGGATATCTCTATACCTCTAAAACTTTTGGGATAATTAATTCAAATCTTGTGTTTGGTTCCTTTGAATATTCTATTGAATTTTGATTTCTTTTCGGTAACTTCTTATGTTAAGACTTGATTGATTTGAATAAGCTACTATTTTTAAGTTGAGTTCTGAGTCTGATAGAGATTGCTAATTTTTTATTTATATCAAAATGAAACAATATGAGACTCTAAATTAGGGTCTGTTGTTTGAATCTGTGCTTAAACATAGAAGGTGCCCAATTTGCTACCGACCTCGCAACGAAGTACGGAATTTTTTTTTTTTTGGGTGTGGAGAGATACACTATAATTTAACCAATTTTAAACATACTTTGTACTATATTTTTGGAGTCATCATAGTTTTAACGGGGTATATATTTAGAGAAAGCAATGCTGTAGATCTACTGCAAATATGGTCCACTTTCTATTCGAAAATTAACCTAAAAAGTGACTATATATATATATATATATAGAGGCTGCCAATCCAATAGGTATTTTTTTTCTTTACCTAATGGGTAAGTATTTTTTAATGGTGATCTAATGGCTATAATGAAGTGCATGAAAAGACGTGCATCATTAATGCTCTTTCTCTCTCTTATTTTTTACAATAAAAAAATATACATGTTAAATTTTCATTGGTCAAATTGATACTTATATATAAGTAAAAAAAAAAAATATCTACTGAATTAGTGCATATATATATATATATATATAGATAAATATGTGATAGGTCCATTCATTATTCATCATTACTGGTGGTGAAAAATTGTTCTTCACAACTCTAGCCTTTCCTAACATTATATTTATGTTTGTTTTTTCAAAATAGAATGCTGATAACCGCATAAATACTGCAGAACACATTCGTAAATTATTACTGCTAATCCTTCTATTATTCTCAACTACGTGATTAGGAAAATGTCTCTACGTGCATATTCGTATTGGTAAAAAAAAAAACAAATAAAATAAAGAGGTTTATAGAAATATGATCAAACTTTGAGTCTAATTTAAGTAAATATCTATTTGTCAAATATTATAGCAAAATACTCACTATATATATTTATATAACAAAGTAAAATTTTATATACCAAGTACCAAAATTATATACTCAGTATATAATAGTATAGTAACTGAAATTAGTAGATAAACATATCTACTATAAAATTTAAAAAATGAAAATCAACTTAATCAAATTTAAAATACTGATGATCTACCTAAATTTCTCTTAAAACAGAATCAAAATGAGAAAAAAGAGGGTTGTTGGATCATTACACCAACAAATACAAAAAAGAAAAGCATTTCCTATGTTGTTTGTGCAATGGTTCACCGAGAAAGAAAGGATAAATGACCTTATTGATCCCTAAATTATGAAAAAAGTCTCATTTTAGTCTTTAAACTACTAAAAGAGTTTTATTTTAATCATTTTCATTATATATTTCGTTCTATTTTTAACAGAATGAATACATAAGACATATTTACTATTCCGTTATCCTTATTTCATATCTAGAAGCCCCGTCCAACAATATAAAATATTAAATAGCAGTTTAAAATATGATTAGTTGAATAAAAATTAATTATATATATATCGGACATTAATGCAACATAAAATTATCTAAAATGTGATATTTTTGTTAAAATCAATAATATAAAATGAGAAATAAAACTTATATACTCATTTTGTAAGAATCAAATAAAATGTATAGCAAAATAAAGACTAAAATAAAATATTTTTTATAGTTTAAAGAACAATATGAGACAATTTAAAATTTAAGAATCAAGTGAGACTCTTTTTATAATTCAGAGACTACTAAAGTCATTTATCTAAAGAATAATACGCTGAGCTCTAACATATCTGCTCAAAAAATTATCAAAAAAAACACACACACCGGCTCAGATGCAATTCTTATTCTATTACAATGTTTATCTTTTTAAAGAAAAAGAAAGGCTTTTATCTTTGTCATTATGAATAAATTATCGTTGTCATTATCTATTCAAATGACTCAGCATGAAACGCGTAACTTGTATATACTAAAGAGCCATATTTTCCAAGCCAGTTGAACTAACAAGTAAACGACGCAAAGCCAGCAATAGTATCCAGAGCCCAAAAACAACAAAAAAAACCACAGTAGTATGCTTTGTCAAAATAATACAACGTTAAGACTACCTAACAATTTTGTACAAAGAAAATGCTGAGACAGTGGCAATGGCAATGGCAATGGCAACGGCAAGCATCACACACTAACACTATCAAACATGTTTGATAAAGAGGAAGGAAAATAAAAAGGAAGGAAAAAATAGAAATTAAAATATCTAGAATAGAAAGAAGAAAGCATCTTTTCTCTATATTTATTTAGTATTAATTTTTTTAAGAATGATTATTTAACACTATATTATTATGTCAAATTACAGTGTCATGGGTAGTTCAGTGATTCAACTCTCTCATTAATTAGTCTTTTTCTTTCAGACTAGTGATTCTTCTTTTCTTCTTTCATACTAGTGATTCATCTTTTCTTTCCTTTCCTCCATTTAGTTTTTCTCGCCTTACCAATCTTAATCTAATAGTAGAACCGTCAAATATGTCGTGTCAAATTGGCACGACCCATTTAAGTTTAGCATAAACATATTCTCAATGTCGTACTTGTTAGAAAATGGATCATTTATTTGAAATGGTAATTTGGGCTTAATTGGGCTTGAGAACCCATGTGTGCAGTAAAGCCTAAATTAAAGTTGTAATTATATTTTCATTAGCCAATTTGGAGCATAAATTAAAGTGGGACTCACTTTGTAAAAGTGCAAGATCTTGGCACAATCTTATACTACTCTATGAGTAGATTAAATTGATATATCATGTATCCAAATTGGAGCTTAAGTGAATGAGAAATTGATACTCAAAGTATACATGTTAGTATTGGAAAATAGAGAAAGAAAAATGAAAAAGCTTGTCCCACATTGGTTGAGAAGCTTTTAAACTTGTGCTTTATATAGAGTTGCATTTTTCATAGGTGCAACTATTTCTAGTCAAGATACTTTCTCATGGCTAGTGAGTAACAGCCACTTTAGCATTATGGAGCATTCATGTTGGTATTTGTAACGAACATTTTTCACCTACTATATAAGCAGACCCTCAAATCTCTTCCAACACACCGAAAAACAAAAGCTCTCAATATCTATCATTTTTTCTAATTCTCTTCTTAGTTGTTTAGTTTTTCTTTGAGTGTTTAAGCCATTAGTTTCTAGTTCAAGTACTTTCAATATTCTAGTTCTAGAAATCTACGAGTGAATAGAGTTCTAAAAGTTTCCAATATGTGGAGTAGAGGTATTGGTACTTCACCTACTACTCTTTGTCGTTATATCATGGGAAACTGATGCTCGTGAAATTCTCAAGCATTCTACCAAAGAGAGCGAGTCAGTTTTAAGAACATTGTATGGTACACAAGCCTTGGCATTTGGAAGTGCAACTGAAATTCTATTTAGAACAAACTTTTGATAACTTTATAACTGACTTAAAATTTATTATAAAGTTTATTATATTTGTTTGTAACCTTATATTGCATGTTATTATTTATTAATTTCTTTATGCTCTTATATGAGGTTTTTTATTAAGTTGTATGTTAGAATTTATCTTTATTAAATTCTTTATGCTATTATTTACAATATATATAATTTTAATTGTTTTTACTCTCCTACTTTGTTATTATAATCATTCTTGGTATAGAATTCTTGTGGAGGAGAATTTGTATTATGTCTAAGGAAACCAGGTTTGAAGAGAAAGCATTTGTGACCCCTCCACGTCTTTCCTGGGATTTTCTTTGAAATTCTATCTAAGAGGTAGGATTTTAAGTGGGACCTATTTGTGAACCCTCTAGCTTTTCTTGGGAACTAATTTGTACTGAAATTAATAATCTTTGAATGATTAATTTCAAAGATGGAGAACAACAATGCTGATGTTGTCAATACCAAGAATGACTAATTTTCAACAGCCTATTGTGGCATCTACAGTGCTAGTGCATGTCCCTGTGGTGGCTTGAATGCCAAACCCTCTTATAACTCCAATGGTACCAGTATCGTACCATGGAGAGAAATCTGAGAAGTTCAATAAGTTGAATTTCAAAATATGGCAGCAAAAAATTGCTATTTTATTAGACCACATTGAACTTTGCGAGATTCTTGACTGAAGAGGCTCTAAAAGTTAGAAAAGATGAGCAAAATTTCCAAGTCCTTGCTAGGTGGATGCTTGGAAACAATCTGACTACCTATACTAACACTATGTAATAAATGGTTTGACCGATTCATTATATAGTGTATATCGTAATAAAAAAAGGGAGGCAAAGCAACTGTGGGAGTTGCCACATCATAAATATACAATTGAAGATGCTAGTTCCAAGAAATTTGTTGTGGGATGCTCCCTCGATTATAAAATGGTCGACTCTAAAACTATAATCAGTCAAGTTCGAGAGTTCTAGTTGATTCTCCATGAGATTTAGGTAGAAGGGATGGTCCTTTGTGAACCCTTCCAAGAAGCTACTATTATTAAGAAGCTACTCCCGACATGGAAGGATTTCAAGAGCTACCTAAAATACAAGCGAAAGGCCATGAGCTTTGAAGACCTTATTATTAGGCTTTGCATCGAAGAAGACAATAGATGTGCTAAAAAGAGGGGAGCTTCGTCTAGCAAGTCTAGGGCAAAAGCAAATGTTATGGAGCATGTTCAAAGCTCTAAGGATAAGAAGAACAAGTCAAAGAAAGGGTCCAAGTTAGGACCTAAAAGTAGAGTGGGCAAGAAGCAAAAATTCTAGGGAAAATGCTTTAACTATGACAAGATGGATCACAAGACTTTAGATTGTCAACTTTCAAAGAAGAAGAAGAATGAAGCCAATGTGGTGGATGACATCACAAAAGATGTAGAAGGCATAAGTCTGTCTGCAGTCATTACTGAAGTTAACCTTATTGAGTCTAATCCAAGGGAATAGTGGATTGACACTGGAGCTTTAAGGCATATTTGTTCTAACAAGGGCATGTTCACAACTTTTGAACTAGTAAAGAATAGGGAAAAGCTCTTTATAGGTAATTTAACTATAGCTAAAGTATAAGTTCTAGGCAAAGTAGTGCTAAAGATGACCTTTGGGAAAGAACTGACTCTAAACAACGTGATGTATGTACCGAATATCTGTAACCTTGTGTCTGGTTTACCTTTGAATAAGCACGGATTCCGTATAGTGTTTGAGTCAGATAAATTTGTATTGACCGAAAATAGCCTTTTTGTGGGAAAGGGATATGAACGTGGGGTATATTCAAACTCAATGTAATGATTGTAAAGTCTAATATCAATAAAGCTAATTCTTCTGCTTATTTGATTGAGTCTTCTACTTTATGGTATAGTAGACTAGAACATATTAATTATGATACTATATGGCATAGTAGACTAGGACATGTTAATTATGATATTATACATAGATTAATTAACTTAAACCATATTCCTACTTTCCAAATTCATACAAAACATAAGTGTCAAACTTGTGTTGAGGTAAAATTAACAAGAACATCTTTCCAAACTATTGAAAGAAATATTGAACCCCTTGATTTAAATGACAGTGACATTTGTGATTTAAAATTTGTACAAACAAGGGAAGACAATAAGTATTTTATTACTTTAATTGATGATAGCACAAAATATGATTATGTGTATTTGCTAAAATCCAAAGATAAAGCAATAGAGAAGTTTAGTCTATATAAGAATGAGGTTAAAAATCAAATTAATAAGAAGATTAAGATGATTAGAAGTGACCGTGGTGGAGAATATGAATCACTTTTTGGTGAATTCTGTACATAATATGGAATAATACATGAGGTCTGTTGGAATAATGTCCTATAAAATAATTTATTATTTAGACATTATAAACAATATTTATTGGATTATTTAGTATCTATTTGTTATTAATAAATTCCATGTTATGAATTTCTATTTCATTTATATCCCATTGATATACATGTGATGTGTATGTTTATCTTATGCAAACATCTAAAAGATTCCAAGACATGAAATGAGTAATAAAGAATTATTCGTATGATGAGTTTATATGTGGGAGACATTATATTCTTTATTTCATTATGTCTAAATTAAATTGTTCGCATTCTGCATATTGAAGATGAAATACTTTACTATGCCATAGAATATAGTATTGTCTATTTAATTAATGAAGTCTCTAATTATCGAAGTGAGTCTTCGGATAGAAACACTAGTGTGTTATAAGAAAGTTATAGCAGCATCGAATATGACCTAGTGAATTAGAATTTGAGGTTAAGTGTCGTAACTCAAATTTCTAATTTTACTAATCTAGCACTATTGTAGAAGACCTTAATCCTAGTGATTAACGAACTTACTTTCATGTCTTTTATCTTTTTGAGTTATTAAAGGACTAGTTCTAATTTATGGTTCGAACTCCGGTATCTTGGAAGATAAGGTATATGAAATATGTAGAAAGTTTTTCATGATGGACACCATGCATATGATGTCACTTTGAGTTTTTTCAAGTACTTGGATAATATAAACTAGGGCCCCAGTATTCACTATGTGGATTTGACTGTGTTGGTATAAGCAGATACAAACACCATAGTCAACTATTATCCATTAGATGAAAAATAGCAACTCAAAGGTAAATATGTACTATAGGGGTAATACGGTAATTTCATCCTACTAGTACGGCATTACATTGGGGGTATGTTTACAGGTATAGTATATGCTAAATGTATCAAGCTAATTAAT
Organism: Parasponia andersonii; assembly: GCA_002914805.1. NCBI lineage: Eukaryota > Viridiplantae > Streptophyta > Magnoliopsida > Rosales > Cannabaceae > Trema > Trema andersonii. Next base: position 394,787 of record JXTB01000333.1, on the reverse strand, counting down.
TATTAATAAGCTTCATAGAAAATAAATGACATTTAGTCCAAGAGTTTAATATTGGGCCTATAGTGGTGTGCCCCAATATTAATGGATAAGGCCCAATCATAATTAAGAATTAATTATGATAGTGGATATATGGTTCATTGGAGCTTGGATTTTATGGATCCATCTGGTCCCCTGTCTAGCTCAAATTAAAACTGATGTTGATAAAGATCTCTAGCAAAAGGCAATGGAATCTGAAATAGAGTCCATGTACTCTAATAAAGTCTGGAAACTTGTAGATCCACCTGAAGGGATAAAACTCATCGGGTGTAAATGGGTCTATAAGAGAAAGAAAGGAATAGACAAGAAAGTGAAGACTTTCAAGGCAAGGTTAATTGCAAAGGGTTGTACACAAAAAGAAGGTATCGACTATGAAGAAACCTTCTCTCCTGTAGCTATGATCAAGTCTACTCGCATACTCTTATCCATCACTGCATCTCTTGATTATGAGATATGGCAAATGGACATTAAGACTGCATTCCTGAATGGCAATCTTGATGAATGTATCTATATGATACAACTAGAGGGATTCGTTGAAAAGTATCAAGAAAGAAAAGTTTGTGAACTTAAGAGATCTATTTATGGACTCAAGCAAGCATCTAGATCATGGGACATAAGATTTGATGAAGCAATTAAGTCTTATGGTTTTGAACGAAACATAGATGAACCTTGTGTCTATAAAAGAATTCAGGATAACAAAGTGATTTTTGGTACTATATGTTGATGATATTCTAATCATTGGGAATGATGTTGGATTATTATCATCAGTGAAAGTCTGGTTAGCACAACAGTTTGATATGAAGGACTTAGGTGAAGCTTGCTATGTTCTAGGAATACAGATTCTACGAGATAGAAAGAACAAACGCATAGCTTTATCATAAGCTTCATATGTAGACAAAATACTGGTAAGGTTTGCAATGCATAATTCTAAGAAAGGTTTAACAACCTTTCGTAAAGGAATTACTCTATCTAATGAGAATTCTCCTAAGACAGAAAAAGAGAAGGAACAGATGAGAAATATTCCTTATGCTTCGGCAGTGGGAAGTCTCATGTATGTCATGCTTTACACAAGACCAGATATTTGTTATGTTGTTGGGATTGTAAGTCGTTACTAATCCAATCCAGGATCTGAACATTGGGGTGCAGTCAAATATATTATAAAGTATCTTCAGAGAACTAGAAATCATATGTTTGTATATTCTGAAGAAGATTTAACACTTTTTGGATATACTGATTTGGATTTTCAATCTGATAAAGACTCTAGAAGATCAACCTCTAGTTCAGTCTTTATCCTTGGTAGTGGAGCCATTATATGGAGGAGTATTAAGTAATCTTGTATTGCGGATTCAACCATGGAGGCCGAATATGTGGCAGCTTCTAAAGTAGCTAAAGAGGCGGTCTAGCTTCGTAATTTTCTTTTGGATCTTGAGGTAGTACCTGGAGCACAGCAACCTATGACACTTTATTGTGATAACAGTAGAGCAGTTGCTAACTCCAGATAGCCCAGAAGCCACAAGAAGGGAAAACACATAGAGAGGAAATATCATGTACTCAGAGAAATTGTTCAAAGAGGAGACGTGATAGTGAGTAAGATAGCGTCTGTAGAGAATTTTGCTGATCCTTTTACCAAATCTTTGGTTACCAAAGTATTTGAAGACCATCTAGAAGGAATGGGACTACGTGATATGTCACATCTGCTTTAAAGGCCAAGTGGGAGATTGTTGGAATAATGTCCTATAAATCAGTTTATTATTTAGACATTATAAATAATATTTATTAGATTATTTAGTATTTATTTGTTATTAATAAATTCCATGTTATGAATTTCTATTTCATTTATGTCCCATTGATATACATGTGATGTGTATGTTTATCTTATGCAAACATCTAAAAGATTCCAAGACATGAAATGAGTAATAAAGAATTATTCGTATGATGAGTTCATATGTAGGAGACATTATATTCTTTATTTCATTATTTCTAAATTAAATTATTCGCATTCTGCATATTGAAGATGGAATACTTTACTATACCATAGAATGTAGTGTTGTCTATTTAATTAATGAAGTCTCTAATTATCGAATTGAATCTTCGGATAGAAATACTAGTGTGTTATAAGAAAGTTATAACAGCATCGAATAAGACTTAGTGAATTAGAATTTGAGGTTAAGTGGCGTAACTCAAATTTCTAATTTTATTAATCTAGCACTATTATAGAAGACTTTAATCGTAGTGATTAACGAACTTACTTTCATATATTTTGTCTTTTTGAGTTACTAAAGGACTAGTTCCAATTTATGGTTCGAACTCCGGTATCTTGGAAGATAAAGTATATGAAATATGTAGAACGTTTTTCATGATGGACATCATGCATATGATGTCACTTTGAGTTTTTTCAAGTACTTAGATAATATAAACTAGGGTTCCGGTACTCATTATGTGAATTTGACTGTATTGGTATAAGCAGATACAAGCACCATAGTCAACTATTATCCATTAGATGAAAAATAGTAACTCAAAGGTAAATATATACTAGAGGGGTAATACGATAATTTCACCCTACTAGTATGGCATTACATTGAGGGTATGTCTATAGGTATAGTATATGCTAAATGGATCAAGCTAATTAATTATTAATAAGCTTCAAAAAAAATAAATGACATTTAGTCCAAGAGTTCAATATTGGGCCTATAGTGGTGTGCCCCAATATTAATGGACAAGGTCTAATCATAATTAAGAGTTAATTATGATAGTGGGTATATGGTTCATTGGAGCTTGGGTTTTATGGATCCACCTGGTCCCATGTTTAGCTCAAATTAAAGCCTAATAGTCATTTGATGATCAATTGAGCCCAACAAGCCCAATAAGCTCATTAAGGTTTACTAATCTCTATATATTTAAGAGAAAAGTTCTTTAGCAACGAGATATAAATGTTATACGTGAAACACCCCTCCTGAAGAGAGTGTCATACGAAAACAGAGAGAGAGAGAGAGAGAGAGAGAGAGAGAGAAGAGAAATTCGGCCACCACTAGGGATTCACTGTCCTTGGTGTTTCGGCCATCCCGGAGAAATCGGTTCGAGAAGATTGTCTTCTTGTTCATCTGCGGATCTCTTTGTTGGAAATCAAGAAGGTCACCACCCACCGAATCAATCAAATGGCTTTCGAGAATAGACTGGAAGATGAGAAGGTTGTGGAGCAAATCCAGATATTGTTCTTGTCTAGATCAAGAATTAATTCATATTAGATCATGATCTGAAACGTTTTGTTAAAAGAAAAATTTTAAACGACCAATTCCGCTGCGTTTCTTGATTTTACAAAACTATGGTGTTCTTGAAAATAATTTTATGAAAATATTTTCCAGAAATTTATTCCAATAAACACCAGCAAGCTCACTACGCCTTATTCGCCTCAGTCAAATGGTGTTGCTGAGAGAAAAAATTATACCTTAAAAAGATGATGAATGCATTACTATTAAGTTTTCGGTTACATCAGAACATGGGGGAGAAGCTATTTTAACAGCTAATAACCTTTTTAAGGTACCCTGCAAGAAAGAAGAAAAGACGCCTTATGAACTGTGGAAAGGTAAAAAGCCTTCCTACAAATACTTGCAAGTTTTAGGATGTCTTGCTAAAATATTGTTACCCACACTTAAAAAAGTGAAAATAAGACCAAAGACAGTAGATTGCATTTTCATTGGTTATGCACATAATAGTAGTACTTATAGGTTTCTTGTGTATGAGTCAAAAATCTCAGACATATACAAAAATACAATAATAGAATCAAGAAATGCATCGTTCTTTGAATATGAATTTTCGTATAAATCCAAGGAAGTACCTAGTACATCTAAACGAACTTATGAGACTATCACTGAGGATATTTAGGACCAAGTCATTGAAGATGATCCTAGACGCAGTAAAAGAGAAAGAATTGAAAAATCTTTTGGTTCGGATTTTTTAGTTTACATGTTGGAAAGTGAATCTCAAAGCTTCCAAGAAGTCGTGAGCTCTATTGAGGGACCTTTGTGGAAAGAGGCCATTAAGAGCGAAATTGATTCCATCTTGCAAAACCATACATAGGAACTAGTAGATCTTCCTCTAGGATACAAGCCACTTGGTTCGAAATGGATTTTCAAAAGGAAAATGAAAGCAGATGGAACGATTAACAAATATAAGACAAGATTGGTTATCAAAGGTTATAAGCAAAAATAAGGCCTAGATTATTTTGCAACTTATTCTCCTGTGATGAGAATAAATTTCATAAGGATGATACTTATGATTGCTGGTCTACGAAATCTTGAAGTACACCAAATAGATGTAAAAACAGTCTTTCTAAATGGAGATCTAGATGAAGAAATTTATATGGAACAACCTGAAGGTTTTGTTGCTCCTAGACAAGAAAAGAAAGTTTTTAAACTGATAAACTCTCTGTATGGCTTAAAGCAAGCACCAAAGCAATGGCATGAAAAGTTTAACAGAGTAATGCTAGTTTTAAAATTAATGTGTGTGACAAATGTGTCTATGTCAAAAATACTAAAAATAGCTACGTCATTTTGTGTCTTTATATTGAAGACATGGTCATTATTGGTAGTAATGACAAGATTGTCAAATTTACTAAAAACATATTAAACTCTAAATTTGACATGAAAGATATGGGTCTAGTTGATGTAATTTTAGGAATTAAAATTACAAAGACGTCTGATGGATTCATACTTCATCAATCACACTATGTAGACAAAATTTTGAAAAAATTCATCAAAGATGATTCTGGAGTGTCTATAACTCTGATATACATGAGTCAACACCTTCATAAGAATAAAACTGAGAGTATTTCTCAAGTAGAATACTCTAGAGTGATTTGTAGTCTTATGTATCTGATGAGTTATACTAGGCTAGATATAACTTACACAGTTCGCAGACTGAGTAGATATACGAGTAATCCAAGTACTGCGCATTGGAAAGGAATTGTGAAAGTACTTAGGTACTTATGATATACTCGTAACTACAAACTATACTATAATAGATATCCTATAGTTTTAGAAGGATACAATGAGACAAACTGGATATCTGATATAAAAGACTCAAAGTCTACTAGTGGGTATATGTTCACATTAGCTGGAGCAGCTGTATCATAAAAATCTTCAATGCAAACGCTTATAGCCCGATCCACGATGGAATCTGAGTTTATAGCTCTAGATAAATGTGGTGAAAAGGCTAAATGGCTACGCTATTTCTTAGAAGATATTCCATATTGGATTAAGCCTATGTCACCAATTTCTATACATTGCAATAGTCAATCAGCTATTGGAAGGGCACAGAGTAATATGTATAATGGTAAGTCTAGACATATACGTCATAGACAAAATATCATTTGACAACTACTCTCAACGGGAGTTATTTCTGTAAACTATATAAAAGCTAAGGATAACTTGGTAGATCCACTAATCAAAGAGTTAAATAAAGAGTTAGTTGACAAATCATCAAGAGGAATAGGACTAAAGCCTATAAAATAAAAGTCAATACAATGAAAACCCAATCTAGTTGACTAAAGATCCTAAGATCTAGATTTAAAAGGACAACCTAATTATGAAGACTTAGTTGGATCGCTGTGGGGGTTATCCTCATGTGAAGGTATTATCCTCATGTCCATTCCTATGATGAAAAGCAGTGATGCTCGTAAGGAATAGGATAAACAAAAGCTTTTAATGATTTTTATGCGTCAGAAAATTAAGCTGAGTAATGCGGGATACTCTTAACTAAGAAATCACCTATGTAATAGAGAAGTGAGGCCACTTTAAAGGGGAATTATAACGGCTTAATTCCTTTAGAAACTCTTGCAGAACCAAGCATATGTTCAAAGACAAAATGAACATAACCTTAAGAATTGGAAATGTTAAGAAAGAACTCTATGTGAAGTATATATAATTTACATGAACGACAAATAGTTCAAGGACTTATGGTCTACTGATTTGTTAGTAAAGTAAATATACTTTTACAAGGGAAGGTTCAAAGGATAACACTTACCTATTCTATGTAGGTTTAAATTGTTGAACTCTATTACTAAGTCTAAAGTTGGTAGATTATCCTAATTAATTTTCATTCATGTAGGAGATTGTTAAAAAAAGGACCATTTCTTTGAAATGGTAATTTAAGCTTAAATGGGCTTGAGAGCTCATGTGTGTAGTAAATCCTAAATTAAAGTTGTAATTGCATTTTCATTAACCAATTTGGAGCATAAATTAGAGTGAGACCTACTTTGTAAAAGTGCAAGGTCTTGGCAAAATCTTATTCTACTCTATGAGTAGATTAAATTGATATATCATGTATCCGAATTGGAGCTTGGGTGAATAAGAAATTGATACTCAAAATATATATGTTGGTATTGGAAAATAGAGGAAGAAAGATGAAAACGTTTGTCCCACATTGGTTGGAAAACTTTCAAACTTGTGCTTTATATAAAATTGTATTTTTTTATAGGTGTAACTATATGTAGCCAAGATGCTCTCTCATGCGTGTACAAGGAGCGTGCAAATCATTTCAGCTTGGGCTCTGATTTGCATGCGCTTATATGTGCCCGCACCTATGGACACGAATGTCAGGTTGAAATCTTGGATTTTTGTAAAGCTAATCTTTTGCTACGGCCAGGTTCATTTTCTCTCTATTTTTTTTTCATTTTGTTATTTCTAAAAGAACGTTCGAAACTAAAACAATAAAAGACATGTTTACTGGTTCAGAAACTGCCATTTATAATTAAATACAAACGTTCAACAAATCGGTTTCACCGACGAGGCATTATGCCATTTATAGAGCATTCATGTTGGTTTTTGTAACTAACATTTTTCACCTACTATATAAGCAGACCTTCAAACCTCTTCCAACACACCGAAAAACAAAAGCTCTCAGCATCTATCATTTTCTCTAATTCTTTTCTTAGTTGTTTAGTTTTTCTTTGAGTGTTTAAGTGATTAGTTTCTAGTTCTAGAAATCCACGAGTGAATAGAGTTATAAAAGTTTCCAGTTCGTAGAGTAGAGGTTTTAGTGCTTTACCTTTTACTCTTTGTCGTTGTATCCTAAGAAACTAACACTGGTAAAGTTCTCAAGCATTCTACTGAAGAGAACGAATCAGTATTAAGGACATTATGTATTATATAGGCCTCGACATTTAGAAATGCAACTTAAAATTCTATTTGGAACAAATTTTTGGTAACTTTGTAATTGACTTAAAGTTTATTATAAAAGTTTGTTATATTCATTTGTAACCTTATATTGCATCTTATTACTTTCTATAGTACACAATCCATATTTTAGTTATGTCGTGTTGTACCCACATGCATACCAATCTATTTTGACAAAAATTGACCAATTTAATTAAAATACTTTTTAATTTTTATGTCATTAATGATTTTTTTCCCTTTGATTCTCTTCAATATAATCAAAGAAAAGGTATAAAATTAAGATAAAAAATTTGTATTCATAGTTGAGCTTAATTGAGGAAAAAAAAAACTAAAACAACTTTTAAATATGAAATATGATAGAAACTAATATATGATACATTATATGTACAATTTACAAGCATGTGGTGCCTACATGCTAGGGTATCTTATTGTACTATGCTAATTGGTCATGTCATGTCGTGCCTATATACGTGTCTTGTTGTGCTTAAGGTATTATAGTTATACTTAATTTATGAGTCTGTTACTACCTACATAATTGAACCATATTAAGCATGTCTCACGTTTTAGCATATTATTATATCATGTTTAAATCGTGTTATATCATGTCATACCATCATACTAATTTGACCCGGTCAACTTGATAGTTCTACCAGAGATATAGAAATTATGTATAAAATTATAGTGTATCCTATATTTTTATTATTGTATAATGATTAGGCACACGGAATATGAAACAAAAACGCATATTTATCTCTATGTATCATTATCGTTAATATTATTATAATCAATTAGAGTGATATAACTTCCTAAAGATTCAAATTGCATTAAGTCAGAAAAGAGAACAAATATTTGTAGTTACCAAGTTGCAGTCCAATGACTTATATAATAATCTGATGAATATAGTATACTAACAAATCCGAGTATTTGAAATGCGTTTGCGTAAAGTCTTATGCCATCGACCCATAGACGCGATTCTTTTTTGCAAATTAGGCTTTGATTTGACATGTCATAAACACAATGCCTCGTCGGTGAAACCGATTTGCATTGGACTTGGACTTTGAGATATTGACATTGCGTGTGTTAACAGTCTACGTTTTGAGTTTCATTTTCATTTTTTTTTATCTCAATAGTTTCATTGTCAATTGATTATTGTATAATGGCCCAAGTTTGTCCCTATTGTCTCAAAGTAAAGAATGTTAAAGTAATAAGTACTTCAACTCATACGAATACGAAGTGAATTAGCTCATTAATAAGAATACTTATTATTATTATCTAAGATTATGATCGGGTCTTAATCACATTGAGATCTCTTGAAAAGAACGAAAAAAAAAAACCTCAATTTGATACTAAAATACTATTATTTCCAAAAAGAAAACTGATGTGCGGTCAATTTAATCAGTTTTTCATTTAATACTGTGTAGAAGTTATCTTGGTTCAACGCTATGTCATGACAAAGTGGTTTTACGTTATCAACTAAAATTTGGCAGGGTGGTCTTTCATACACGAATTCGTTATGGATTAGAGTTGGGATTGTTGCAATCCATTTTGAGAGATATATATACTACATGGATAGGCAAAGCCACCAGAATTAGTGTACATTATCCTCTAGCATTGTTACTATTTCATATTCCAAAAGAAAAAAAGAAAAACGAATGGTCTATTTCTTATAACATTTTAATAAGCTCATTAGCTCAGCATGTATAATAGCTACATAGTCTACATTAACATCCAATGCTTAAGTTTATAGTTATGGGTCATTTTGTTTGCCAAACAATATTGCCGCCTTTTCGTTATACTCAATTTGGTTGAATTGGTCTATGCACTTGCTAGGTATGCACTTGCTAGGACTCATTTTCTTGCTCTTTTTTTTAATCAATATAAATAAATAATTGTTGAAGGTCATGAACTTATGGGCTTTTTGCTCGTACTATCTGAGGACAAAATAGAGGGTTTGGACTTTTGAGATTCATTTTTTGATGTAGGAAACAGCTATGTATGTTAAATTAAGCTTTTGGTAGCTCAACATTTGGTAATGAATCCTTTTATTCTAAGGCTTTTTTTTAACATTTCCAACGAAAATAAGGAAGGTAAAATAGTAAAAGACAAAAAAAAAAGAGAGAAAAAGAAATTTGTCAAAAGTAAAAAATATTAAAATAAGGAGGGAATTCAGAGAGTTAATAGTTTAATGACAAAGGGTGCACTTTGCCCTCTATATTTGTACTGTTTTTTTTATAAAAAAAAATATTGAATATACTTTTTACTTTAGGTATTAAAAAAGCAGTAAACTTCCCAAATTGTAGAGACCAGAGAGGATACTGTAATATTGAACTTACTCTCTTGTAAATTTGTTTTTTTTTTCTAAGGCCATACAGAGGAATAATGTCTTGTAAAGTTGTCACCTAACAATTTCTACATTTCTCTCGACTAACAAAACATTTAATAATAGTCCACCTCCAAAAAAAAAAAAAAACATTTAAACAATAGTAAATTAAGAAAAAGAACACTATACAAAACTTTTTGGTTAAAAGAAAAAGAACTTCATAGTTTATACTAGTGAAAAAGAAAACAAAAAAAAAAAAAAACTCAAATTCCTGTTTGCCTTGATTCTCTAGTTTGTCCACTTCTATATTTACAGTGTGACTGAACCCCTTTTTTTTTTGAAGAAGTGATTGAACTTCCATGTAACTAAAATTAAAAATACAAACTTTCAAGTTAATTCTAGTAGGAAACAATAATTTAAAGTCTAATATAAAAGTATACATTGCGTTTAAACTCAAAACCACAGCCTCTTAACTACCACTTTATCTTTAAGTCGGTTTTGGCTATTACTAAAATCAAGAGCACCTGCACATTACTAATAAATGCCATGAAAGAACAGCTTCGTCGTACCTTCTTTTCATTTGTGTTTCATATAATGGACACCTAGCAGGAGGCATAAATGCAAAGGGAAAAAAAAAAAAAAAAGAAATAGAGACGATATCAATAGAACAGCTGTACTTTTTTATGCTTTTATTTATGTCAGCGAATTGGAAATACGTTAATTTAACATTAAAGAAGTTGAAGCTTTGAGAAAAATAAAAGCCATTAATAACAGAGTTTCAATATTATCTTTTTGGTGCAAAGTTGAAAGCTACAGAAATGCTACGGTGAGACTTAGGGCAGTCCGGTAGAACCGTAAATTTTAAGAAAAATATTTTTAATTGTGCTTAAAGAAAAGTTCATTGTAACATAAAATAGTTGAGTATTTAATAAATTATAACGTTAAATTGTAAAGTAAAGTTGTATTAAAGTGTTTAATAAACTGTATTTTTTTATGAAAAAAAAATGAGAGAAATAGGCGACCAGCGTGACTATCTTCTTTGATCGTAACTATAAGAGCTTGAACCCCATTCAAACTTGTTCCCCAATATTTTACGGACAGGTCGCTACCACTGAACGGTTATATAGCTGAAATGTTATACAAATATAAAATAATCAAAATAAACATCATTATATAATTATGCATATTTATGAAAAGAGCTTATTAATATTTTTTATAATTATGCATATTTTGTACGTACTAAACATATTAATACTTTTTTAAAAAATTAATATAAAAATAAACTCAATTAAATTAGTTACTCAATTAAATTTATTTTATTTTATTTAAATTTACTTTATTTTCATTTGACTTTAAAATTTCAATAAAAAATCAATTTGACTACTTCAAAATAACTAATTTGAAGAGTATTTTAGTCAATTATGATTTAAATATATTAATATTTTTTTAAAAAAATTGATATGAAAAAAAAAAATGATTTTTGCTTTTAAGTGAGAGTATTTTAACTATTATGATTTATTCATTAAAAGACGGTGTAAATTCCCGTATAATCTAAAAACCAAAAATGTCTTAGGCTAATTTTGATTTTTGATTGTAACTTTGTCAAAAATTATTAAGTAACCTGATTTTAGGTTTAACACCTTTTAGCCCACAAATTATTTGAAGAGTACTTAGCTTGTTAAAAGGATAAACCAAAGAGCTTGTAGTCATGTGGTGCGCCTTCGGACTTGAGGTGATCTCTAGCATTTTTAGATAAAATTGAAACAAATGTTCATTTAATCTTTCCAAGGCCAAATGGACTTGAAATAATGAACTGCCAATTTGAGGACCATCCTTGTACGATATACATGCTTCAAGTGAATTTGGTTTTAAATTAGCTCAAACTTCGGGTAAACATAATTTACTAGTTCCAAGTTATGGTAAAATGCGTTTAATCCTCACCATTCTCTTGCTAAAGGGATGAAAAAGAAGAAGAAATTCACGAGACCAACTACTTCGTTTGAAGTTGTCTCCACAAAAATGACGGTAATAATTTAACAATTCAAAACAAACATCCGACAGATCTATGGTGGCTACATTTTAAAAATCAACCAAATTCCTTTTAATCTAATTTGATGCTGATTTGAAATATGCAGAAGCCGTCTTCTTCAAAATTAAAAATAAAAAATAAGATAAAATGTTATGCTTTAGTCTAGAAACAAAAAGTTGGTCAACTAATGAGAAACTAAGCTGCAAGAAAAAACACAGTCGATTCCATCGAAGACTGTTATAGATTTTCATAATTCGTAGGCCTATACGAAGTTTACACGCGAAGTTCAGAAACTCCTAGCTGGAACCAAATTAAAGACGAAACAAAAGGAAATGAACTGAAAATGATAAATTGAGCTCGTGACAACCTATGAACTGGATGGCATTATCCTCAGCTATCAACAATAGCCATGTTTAAATCATATGAAGAGAGAAAAAATAGCTAACTATTTAAAAGAAAAGTAAAAACTCAATCTAGAATAACTAAGAACAACCCTTCTAAGAGTAGTTGGACAATGCATGTTAGCATTTGGAAATTGACCTCGTCGGTTAGGCGAAGAATCACCAAAGTCAATTACCTAATGCGCTGTCTGTATTGTTAACTAAAATGCATCTTCACTGTTGTGTCTAACCAGCCCACATGTGATGATGATGGTACATTTGCATACTATGAAGTGGTTGATTAGCATTATTGTAGAATCCAGGGCCTCTGTTAAGAGGGCTATTCCCATTCTCCTCAGATGACTCACTGGACTCTCCTTGTGATGTAGGGCTGCCTGCAGCTATAGGTCCACCAAAGCTTAACATTTGGGGCGCTGGTGCCGCTGGTGCAGATTTTATGGCATTGTTGGAGTGTGATTTCTTACCATCCGCAATAAAGCTACCAACAATGACCTGTTATTAGCACATTAAAGTTGAATGGGCATTACAGATTAGCATATTCTTGACTTTTAATTGATTGAAAGCGTTCCTGCTACTATAAGGAACTATGTTAGAGAGCTTCTCACTCTAAAGTCTTATGAATATGGAATGGGTCGATATGACACCATTATATAGTCATGTATTAACAGACACAAGCAAATACCAGGAGAGTATACCTGTACCGGCGATGCAGCCATCAGCATTCCAGCAACGCCGCCACCCACAACTCGACCATCAGCCCCTGCAAGTGACACACTTAAACCACCTGTCCTGCTGCGAGTACCATTATTTTCAGAAAGCAAGAAGGAACCTGAAAGAGAGATGATTTCATATCGACCCTGGAAGAAAAGAGGAACCAGTATTACAATATGCAAGATACACAATGAGGAAATACAAAGTAACACTATTTAGTTCTTATTGTATCACTTTAAATGACACGTAAATAGGATCAGATAAGAAGCTCATTAGCATGAAGTTGCTGTCAACATTAACTTTTGAGAGCAAATTATGTTATAATTCCATCATTTCAAAGGCTAAATTTAACATTAAGAGAATATTTACTAATCCATAATGGAGAGAAAAGGGAATGAGGAAAAGGAAAAACTTTCCCTTCCACGTGTTTCATACCAATTAGTTACAATAAAAGGGAATCCTAGCCTGTCCCACTCATTGTTTCTTATTCCCCCCCATTCCCTTCCCATTCATTCCCTGAACAGATTAGTCAACATCGCCTACTGGCATAAAATTCTTTGCGCAGAACCAATGTTGCTATCCAGTTCTGATGCACTTGGTGACAAGAGCAAATTCCAATAATGCAAGACGGAAGGGATTAAAAACAAAAAGGCAAACTAGGAAAAAGGGCACAAGATACATGTACACAAACATAAAAGCCAATTGAAAAAAAAAATTATAAAAATGCAAAGGATGCTGAAGAGTAAAATTGGCAAATAACCAAATATGCCGTACCATGATCACAGGTAGAATAATAAAGAAAAAATAATACAAGAAGAAGAAGAAGCTGTATTTGTTTGGTCCACAAAATCTTTGCCTTCAAAACTCTATATTTTGTTCCCCTTTGATAAGGTCTTCAAAAGTTTTCTAGAAATTGAGTCTATATGTCCTATCTTATGTCACCCGCACCTTAATCTGACCACTTCACCAGAGTTCAGGTCATCAATACACAAAATTTTACTTTAAGTTGCTTGCCACAGAAAAGCTGCTTGTTTAGTGAAATGGTTAAGCCATCTGCAGTAACATACCCCTGATTTTAAACTGATCATGTCCAGGGACTGGGGAATCTCACCACGTTAATTATATCTTTCAAATTAAGGTCATGGATCTTGCCAGTTTGTAACAGGTAATAGGAATAACATTTCAACAATAATAATACAAAATGTAGGCAATACCATTAAACTGCCTACAAATTATCAATCAATCAGAAAACTTTGCTTATGGATTTATAGCCAGGGAACCTTCCATTGCACCTTTTAAAAATATTAAAGGCAATCCCTTTATTAAAGCGTTTTCCAACTAGTCATTAATCATAAATCCATATAAATACGCTTGACTAACAAAAATAAAACTAAAAGCATGGATAAATAACACATAATTCAACTACGTCAAATGTCATGTGGGTGTGAGCGTGGGCACCCAGGTTGTACTTGCGTCTTTTTTAAAAAAAAAAAATATATATATATATATATATATAGCTTAAAAATTACCCCAACTCGCTTCATGAACTCAAGTTCAAAACTGGATCACCATCAGATCCCTACAATCTTCTAGAGGAAGGATCTCAAGCAAAGTACTAGGTAGGTACCCATTAGGAAGCAAATCATAGGCCTGACCATTCTACCTACACCTCATGGCTCAACACACATAACTGGATGATTTTGCCTTTCTATACCGAAAATTCATGTTTTTTTATTTTAAAAAAAAAAGAATGAGGATAAATTTAAAATCACATAAGAGTGTATTATGTCAGTACTCAGATTTTAGATCAAACTATTACCTTATTTTCAAATGCAATTTTGCAACTTCCTTTTTTTTTTTCCTTTTGATATTAGTTTGGAATTTCCAGGATCAGGTTATACATACTGTTAAACATCTATGATACACCATTTTTAACTAAAATCTCTTGGAGAAGAAAAATCAATGTGATACCTCAAAAAATGATACCTCATAAGAGATAGTACCACCAGACATAGCTGGCTGACGAAGGGTAACATTACAGATTGCACCATTTGCAGAGAGAATACAAACTGTGCGCGGTCCTTGCTGTGAAAATGACATAACCTTTGATGCTATATCCTGCAAACCGTAAGAAAATGTCAATAAGACACACATCTAATTTAACAAATCAGTATGTAGTTGTGCAATGAAACCTAATATACAATACAAAATGCAAAAAGAAGAAACAAAAGATCTAGACAATTTCCAGACAGAGTTATACTGCATAAGATAGAGCATAATATAGACTAACAACTGATTACAAATCCAACATTTCAGATTAAATAATGAATAGCTTAAAGAGGTTCAGAATACCCGAAATACAACCAACAATAATAAAACCACTATAAACCATCTACCATCCTCATCCAACCACTTTTTAAGTCACCTAAACAAACTCTTAAAAGAATGTCTATACATTCTGCTTTTCATAATTTCTATCACCAATTCAAATATCCACTAACTCGTATCAATCTTAAAATCAATCAATTAATCGCTATCTCAAAAGAGTAGTTTCTGAAAAGAGAGAGAGAGAAGAGAGGGGGTTGTAAAAAAAAAACAGAGCATCATTATGGAATGCATTTTAAGGAAACCACTAAATTCATGCTTAAAAGTTCAGTATTTCCCTCAGTACATAAAATATGACGCAGTTCAGTCTTTTGTACAGGCAAACGAATTACCAGAAGTATATAGGCAAAACCAAGGGCATGTAGGGAACTCATTTATTAAAGAACTGATACAAGTAGAGAACTGCTTGACACAAAAAGTTACAAAATGGCTTGACTATGCTCCTTCTTCATCTAAAGGACTTAAACTAGTTTCATACTTCACTCCCACCCTCAAAATGTCATTTGTCGACTACATCAGTACATATCTCTAATAATGTTCTCAACCAGTACATGAATGACCCGCAAAATATGATGTTGAAATTTGGAGGATATTAGCATATCGAAGACAATTTCTGGTAACAAAACATTATTTTCTTGGTGAAG
This sequence comes from Parasponia andersonii, assembly GCA_002914805.1. Lineage (NCBI taxonomy): Eukaryota > Viridiplantae > Streptophyta > Magnoliopsida > Rosales > Cannabaceae > Trema > Trema andersonii. The sequence goes on along the minus strand of JXTB01000333.1, from coordinate 379,089 downwards.
ACCTTTCAATTTCCTTGAAGAGGTCAAGCTGTCAATCTATTCCGACAAAGGTCGAGCTGTCATCTAATGCACTATCTTCTAAGGATTACCAAATGAAAACATCTTCAGAAAAGAGAAGATAAAAATACATAAGACTAATGAACCAAGAAAAAATCAAAAATATGTAACTTTGACGGAATAATCATCTCAACAATAGTACCAGAAATCCAATTTACGACCTAAAAAAAGAACGAGAAAAAAGAAAAGCGAGACACAAAATTAGAAAGAAAAAAAATAGAAAATAGAAAAGCCACATAAAATCTGTAACTATTAACTAATAAGGACATATAACACCAGCATAAGTACTTCAAGTTTTGCATCTAGTTCTATAAAACTGAAATGGTAAATATAAAAAACCCGATAAGAATGATAAAATGCAAAATTCAATTCATCGACATGCGCATGTGATAGTTCACATCCATAAATAAGTCACCTTCAGTGCGGTACAAATGACCTTTTTCTATTTAATGCCTACCTTAACTCAACTTGCTAAGCATTCAAGCAAAATCACCTTAATCAAGCCCAACAAAAAAGTCGTGAAGTTGCTAATAGTGGAAGAAGGAAAATTCTTTCCACTTTTTACCCACCAAAACAGAATCTTGGGCACTAGTAAAACATATGCTGAATGATTTTCCACTTAAGTGTAAGCACAAAATGAGTTTGAGAAAAAAGTATAAGCACATTAACATTTAGTAGTTTCGATATTCTAAAAACTGAAACCATTTTATTCTTCTTCACATAGAATTTGGAAAGGGTATCTTTTTCTCTTCCAGCATATGCTGGAGTCTAATCTACTTTACTTTTATTTCATACTTATAGATACCATGTCACAGACTCTGTCACAAACATTACGAAGATTTTTTTATAAGAACAAATACCATGAAGATAACTCATGTAATTGTTGATGCTAAACAGTAAGTCTTAGAATAAATGACTTGGCATGTAAAAAACGAATATTCATCTTCTCCAAGAGTCGAAATTTAATTCAGTTCAAATAAATCTTAGAATAAATGACTTGGCATGTAAAAAAAGAATATTCATCTTCTCCAAGAGTCGAAATTTACTTCAGTTCAAACTTCAAATATAAGCTTATGAACGTGCATACATACATCTGCCACTAACTATCATCAAGAAGCACAAGACAATTACAAAGGCAATTGTAAGCTTTATAGCAACAAGTAATCACTGAAAAATCACAGATGTTCCTATTCCCTCTTCAGATAATAACTACGCTTCCTACAGAAATACCCACAAAAGCAATCAATAAAAGAGCAATCTTTATTAACATTAGATAAACGCCCATATAGGTAACTAAATCAAAATACAATAATGCATCGAAGAAAACAATTGTAGAGCATAAAACAATGAAATCTTCCTTACCAGAACAACATGAAACTACAACAATAACCCCACATCCCTCTCCAGCTTTCACCATAATGACATGGGGTGTAAAACCAACCCCGCCAGCACCTATAAACCATACAAAAACATCAAAAATGATCATCTTTTTCATAATGTGGAATTCTCAAACCAAAAATTTCACACCATATTCCAAAATATAAATCAATAAACAGATAGAAAAATCAGATTTGTACCTAATGCGTCCAACTGCTTCTTTCCCGAACCCGGGGGCCTTCCCCGATTCTTCTTCGCCGAGGGCTCCGACGAGGGCGTGCCACTCGAATCGCCATGAGCGACATTCGAAGAAGCAATCGGCGTGGGAGTCAATCCGAGCGCAATGTTGCCATCCGGCGAGTACTTCCTCGGGCGACCCCTCTTCTTCTTGGAACCCGAATCGATGTTAAACCCGCCGCCGCCGCCTGCCCTCAAACCCGGAGACGAAGATCCATCATAGTGGTGGGAATTCAAAGCATCGATGGGCTTGGGAGCAGGCGATGGGGTGACCGATTTGAAGGGGAATCGGGCAGCGCCGCCGACTCCGCCCGGGCCACCCATCATCTGAGCCGCCGAACCCACCGAGTTAGGGCTCATCATGGAGGCGGTGTTGTTGTTGTTGCCGCTCGGCATCGCAGTCGGATACGAGTTGGGTCCCATCATCATGTTCGGTGGGGCTCCTTGTGGCGGTGCCCCTGCTTCCCGTGAATCCATTCAAAACAGAACAAGCAAGAAGAAAGAAACAAACAAACAAACAAAGAATGGAGAAAATGAACTCAGATTTTTCCGTTTTAGGGTGTTTGGATTCCGGGAAAATCAGAAAGAAAATAATGCTACTTTTCCGGTTCAGTAAATCGTCTACTTGGTTTGTAACCTACTTTATGAGTGAGAGAGAGAGAGACAGAGTATATAAAAGACGTGAGGAATGAAAAGCGGACCTGAAAACCCAATTTTAAATTAGGGTTTAGATTTTTATTTTTTTAGGGTTTTAGTTTTTTTTTTTTTTTTTTTTTGGTAGTAGACTAGTAGTATAGTATTTTGTTCTTTAAAAATTCTATTTTAAATGATTTTTTTTTATTTCCCATTGGAATTTTAATTTTGCCCACGGTCTCTTTTTTATTACGTGGCAGATTATTATAGGATTAGCATGAATTAAGTTTTGTGTTTTGGAAAAAAAAAAAAAAAAAGAAATTAAATTTGTGATGTGGAGTAAAGGCACCTATAAACACTAAATTAAAAGATCTAATTTTTGAAAATAAAGAGACGTCATGCAGTTGGTACACTTTGTACATACAATCTAGTATTTTTCTTTTTAAAGAAATATAGATCTAGTATTTTACTTCGTCAACATTATAAAAATTTGGGTTCCAGAAATTGTCCTCTCTGTATATCACTTACCTAGTAAAGTATATTAGGTAATACATCAATTTCTATTTAACATTTGAACACATGATAAAACATAAAGTAAGTTAGATTTTGCACTATTGTATGACAATTTGATACATTTATCACTCATCTTATAATTGCATCATCAAAAAATATCAAATAAAGTAAAACCAAAATAGGCAAATAAGAACAAAAGAGGCAAATTCTTATTAGCATTAACTTCTGTTCTATTTTCATATGACATATATGAATCATAACTATATCTCACGTGGTTTGTTACTTTTAATCGAATATTACTGCGGATAGAAACTTTTTTTTTTTTTTTTGCTAATCGATTTATCATTATTTAATAAGATTGTGTCAATTAAAAATTGACATTAAGTTATTAATCCTACAATATATTCTACAAATTATAAAGTAACAAGTCAACTAAGTCAACTGTATATTGATATAGTGGGTAAGAAAATTTGGAATAGAGTTAGTACTCGTAGTATATTATTCAGTATTATTCTTATAACAAACACATATTAATTCTTACAAAAAAAAAAAAAAAAAAAACTATTCGTTTAAAAAAAAAAAACAACTACAACTCAAAAATATTTAAAAAGGACTAACAAGTATAAGAACAATTTCAAATGCCAAAAAATAATCCCTCAAAATAGATGTAACTAAGAAACTTGTTAAGCTACACCTACTTTAACTCTATTTTTTTTACAACATAACAAAAGGAAATCCAATTATAAGTGATACACGGACTCATTTGAGAGCAAGTTTTGTGAAGTTCCTCCCATAGATTGAAAGTTACAATGAAATAGGCTTTGAACAGGACTTCCTCTTGGATCCTCCAACTAGTCAACAACTTTCTTTTTCTTTTTTTAACTTTTCAGTAGACTGATTCACATCCTTTTCTCTAAATCTTAAGAGAATTTCAAAAGAAGCGTCCCAACAATCATTTTATTTGTCTTTTCCATCATGCCTGCTACCTAGTCATTTCTAAACTTCTCATATTCATACTTTCATTCAATGGTTACATATTTATTTTAGGGTAATCGGTACTCAAAGTCCCTAAACTCTTTATTTCTTTCCATTGTAACCCTTGAAAGATTTTTTTTTTTTGACAATTCAGTCCTTAAAGTTTAGAGCTTTAGCGAGGGATTAGTTCCAAGTTACCAACATCTATTATTTGTTGACGGAACGTAACTCATGTGTACTGCACGTGTCAATCATGAAGGGCCAAAGTGAAAAAATGAAAAAAATTTCTCTTGTGTTTATCTCTCTCTCCAAATCTCTCCTTTCTATTTGGCGACATGGTAAATCACTTTTAAACGAGGAATGAGGATGTGTGCCACCCTTTTCATTTTGCTACCCTTAATATCACTACTTCTATAATTTTTCGTCTAGAAGTGGTGCATTTAGGTTGTTATTATTATTATTATTTTAAGGAGTATAGTATTTAAGCTGTTATTCTAAGTTAGATAAGTGGCCTTCCTTCTTCATTCACGTATCCCCCAAAAGAGTCTATTCCAATCCCCAAATTTAAAAGAGAGATCGAGTCCAGATTAGTGCCTCTTATCAAACCCAGTTGTAACAACTATTTTTTTTTCCTACTTAGATCACTTCTTTTATTCAAAAAAAATTCGTTTGTTAGTGTTCTACTCAAATCAATGCCAAAGAAGAAATTTAGTTTTTGAAAGTGATAATTAATAGAACAATTATTCATTATTTTTTCTCCTAATATTTGTACTTGGTATGAATTTGGCTTACTCTTGATTTTATGTCCATTTGCCTTTAAATCCCACCTTTACCTCCATAATACTAACACTATTAACCAAAAAGTTATTTCATTGTTTAAATAGTTAAATAAATGTGTTTGTTAATTTTTTTATTGGGAATTTTTAAATAATTAGTTTTTTATGATTAGATAAATGAAATCATGTGTCCATTGTCGCTTTTTTTTTTTTAATTTCTCTCCCCAAGTTGTTCTTTATAAACCTCTCACTAAAATTGAAAATTTTAAAATCTCCTTTCTCACACCATTCAAATGTATTACAATTTTATATTTTTTCCACACTCTGATAAATTTTGAGGAACTATACTCGTTTGGAGTCTTCAACCTTTATGTATTTTAAATAAACTCATCTTTCTAAGATTTGAAAGACGAAAAACTATAAATTATTTTTCTCTATTCCTTCTCTTCTAAAGAAATTGAATATTTTAAGTTATTATTTAATATTACAATTTAAATGTCCCTTCTTCTTTTTTTTGCATTTACTTTTTATTGTTTTCCCCATTTCTCTAAAATAAACTCATGGAGACAGAGTTCCTCAGTTTCATTTTAGGGTTCTTAATTTGTTATTTTTAAATCCTTGATTATAACATTTATTAGATTTTGAAAAGAAGTAAAAAAGAAAAGAGAGAATTTATCTCTTTCTGTGATTTGTAATTTGCTTATCCATCATTAAAAAAAAAAAATCAATCATATTGCTATTTGATTTTGTTATGTTGTTCAAATTGTTTTTATCAATATGTTGGAGGGTGTAATAAGAAATAAAATTATCCATTAAAATTATATTTGGATATCCATCATTTATGAACACAAGGATATGTTTGTAAAAAAAATATGTATTAATTGTTGGCTACATTAACACACCCAAGAACTATAAAAGTACCCCATTTATTGGTTAAATTACCAAAATAGACAACTTAGCAAAATTGATATCTGTCATATATCAAGGCACCCCACCCCTCGATATTGACCAGACAGCCTTTCATGGAAGTTTGCTTTTCCCTAACCCAAACAGATTAAAGGCATAAAATTTCATTACATATATATACGCATATATACATCAATTATAATATATTAGAAAACACAAATTTTGCTTTAAAAGAAATTTCAATGGATGTATTGAAAATTTCATCAATCTAAATATTGTTTGTACAAATTCATCTTCTTATGATTTCTTAATTTTTCTTGCTATTATGCTTTAAAGTAAAATTATTGTTTTATTAGGTTTGTTTATCTTGTTTTAATTATTATTATTATTATTATTATTTTCAAATCCTCTATCTATGTGTCTTTCTCTATAAACAAAGCCTGAGAAATAGAGTAAAAGAGTTCAAATTGAAAAAATTGGGCAAAAGATATTTGAATAAAACGAAAGATGCAAAAACCATGGATTAAAGGGATATGGAGATTCGATCAAAGGAATAGATGGACTAAGGAAAGTTAAAACTGAAGACATTACACGGAATGAAATGTGGAGGGCGAGAGAGATGTGGTGCACTACAAATTTTATAAAGTTGTCCTTTTTAGTCTTTTTAAAAATAAAATGAGTGCTTTGATGTAACATTGGAGTGCCAATATTCCCCCTTCATTGATTTATCATTGGATAGATCTCTTGTCCATCTTCATTTTTTCTCTCTCCTCCTCTTCTAATTAATTTTTATTTACTAAAATATCCTTTTATAAGTTGACTTAAATATCTCGTAGCAAACTCTTAAACACAATTAGTATATAATGAATTTTGATTCTTATAAAGTAAAACTTTATTAATATTAATTCTTATTTTGGATTTAAAAGGGGGAAATAAATTATTACGCATGTTTAAAATATTTTTATTTTATATATTGATTTTGTGTCCATCTTTTCTTTGTATATTCTCCTCTCCTGTCTAATGAAATTTCTCCCCTTTTTGTATACAATATTGAAGCATTTTGTTACCATATTTTGTTCTTTTTTTCAAAAAAAAAGAAACTATACATAATAATAGCAACTCACAATAATCTTTAATTTAAATTATATATGCACTTGCAAAAGCTAGTCTTTATTTGTTTCTTTTTCTTCATTATTTATATAACTACATGATCGTGTGCATATAATATTCTTAATTTTACTTAGATATTTTTTAAGATAATCCATATAGTTGTTTGGACTCCATTATATTCATTATACTTATTTTATTTTAATCCATAATTTGTTAAAGAAAAGAATATACAAATTTGCATTATATTATTGATTTTTTTGTTTATATTTTGTTGTGCGGTCTAAAAACTAGATGATGGTCAATAACAAAAAGGGAAAGTTAGTAACTAAGAGGACGTGACAGGTCGCACGAGTAAGTTAAGTGCGACCTCTTCCGAGTAAGTCGAATGCGACCTCCCTCCGAATAAAGTGCGACCTTCTCTGAACAAGTTAAGTATGACTAGAACGAAAAGGAAACTAGACCGAGCTTCGTTAAACGGGTAATCTACAAAGAAAGGAAAACAAAAGATTCTCTTTCAAGATCGACTAGTCGTTTCATTTAAGTTGTTACCTAGTTATATTATTACTCAAATTGTATTTTCTGATTATATATTTATCCATTTTCATAATTAGGAAACATTGAACTGCCTTCACCTATATAAGAAGAAGATCAATGTTACCGTGGGGGATCTCTGGAGGAAAAAACTTAACTTAAGAACTCACTTTCTAAACACACTCTGTACTCTCTTGTAATCTTCCAGAAAATAGTGAATAGCAGTGGATGTAGGCTCATTTTTTTTGGAGACGAACCACTATAAAATTCTTGTCTCCTTTACATACTTTGATTGACCAACCCTTTACACACATAAGCCACATTTTGTAATTTCTTAAATTCATTGTTGACAAAATCTCCGTCAATAATTGGCACTAGAAGGAAGCTATTCCGGCAGAAAAGTTTGTCAATTCCGCTTCGTTCAATAATGGCAAACACCAGAAATACTACCAAAAACACCAGAACTAGCCAAAATCATCCCCAAAGTATTGCTGCTGCACAGGTAGACCCTGCTCAGGATTAGTCTGTCTTGACCGCACCGGAAAATATTGTCCAGAGACAGGATCGTA